>PYWC01000013.1:1502949-1516819 GCA_003182015.1 Tuber magnatum
CCCCCCCCCCCCCCGATAATTTGGTTGAGAGGCAGGCCAACGGTTCGTTGAAATGAAGTCAATCAATCACACCAACGTTTCCTGTCCGTTCCTTACTGCACAGTATCCCGAAGGGATGGCCAATCTTCTGGAAGGAGAGAAAAAACAAGGAACAATAAAAATACATCACTTCACCGGTTGGTTTGGCCTGACCCAAACGAAGAGCGATAAAACGAATGAGAATATTTTCTCCATACTTTTCTATAGAAAAAAAAAAAAATTTTTAAAAAAAAGCGAAGGGAAAAGCGAAATTTATTTACAGCAACCTCAATACTTGAGTATTCCCTGCCCCACTCTATCTTTGGAGAGGGCCTTCCCACTCCCAAGAATTTACTTCCCCCTCAATTATGGATAACGGGAATACACTATCCTGATGGGTGACATTTGGAGGCAAAAGTGCTCCACCTTAAATTTCCTAACTTTTCCTCACAATTTTTCCGCCTAGACTACTACTCGAGTATACCGGTACCCGCTCTCCATCCCCCTTCACTCCCAGTCTTCCTCCTTCCTCCCGGCTGTTTCTGATATTCACCGAGCGGCTAACCCAAATGCAATACAATCTGCCCTTCAATCCCCCAGCTATTACTCGTATACTCTACGAACCCGAGCACCACAGTCTAGCTAGCTTGGTGCGCAACCCCCGAGGGAGAAGCGAAAGAGAGAGAGATTCAGCCCTCGAAAAACCCCAAACCGACAGAGATTGTATTTCCATCTTCCTCGCTTTTCTTCCGTCCATCACGCGCTCTGGGAAGCCGAGGGCCGAGAGCCGTCAAAACCCTTCCCCCGTTGCGGAAAACTTTTGCAAATGAGAATTTCAACTGGGAACCTCACGCACAATGCTAGTGACCCACTGTAGATTTCAACGACACGGACCCAGCCGTGATCGCAGGTCCCCCACTCATTCTTCGATCGGGAGGTGTCGACCCGTATGCCATTCTTGAGGCCAAACCCGATGCCGGCACCGTGCCAGTACGGCATTATACGGTATCATGCTCGTGCTGGTACTGTACTGTACCATAACCCCTCTCGACTTTGACCACCGAATTAGGGCCCGAGTCCGAGAATTCCCTTTTACGCGCGGGCAAACTTGCTGCTTCACGTGCCGCTCTCACCCACTTCACTGGGATACCGGTACCGTATCATACCGGTACTCGTACTTGGCTTACGGGATATCGTAAATTACAAGCAGGGAGAGGGGAAAAAATAGGAGCTGAATAGATGCCCCCTTTAGAGATACGGTACCAATGGAATGTTTCCTTCCAAAAAAAATGCTTACATAAGCAAGAAACCTTTGCTGCACCCAAACCGTAAGGTGGCACGAGTGCATGAATTTTGGACGATACCAAAGTGCTGTTGCCCTTGTCTTTAGTGGAGCCGATGGAGTGGAATGGTCCTCCATTCTATGATACTCGTACCCGTACAGCACAGAACAGCACCATCATAACCTTACCCTAATTTCAATGCACGGACCGTACATCTCGGACCGGGCGAGATCTTCGGCTCTTTTCTTATTCTTCCTTTCTTTTCTCTCTTTTTTTTTAATTTTTTTTTTTAAAATTATTTGGCTCCTGCCACATCGGTGGGAAAAATCCGTAAAATCGGAATCCGGGTGACACAACATGATCAGACCGTGCTACGGGTACACTTAGGTATCCGTGCGAACATCTCAGCACCAAGAGGTACGATAATTCATCGCACTGGCTTGGGAACGATTCCCACCCTATGCCCCTAACCTGTTCCCTATCATTTACAGGCATTTGACTGAATAAAGTGCGTTTTCCATTCCGCCTTCCCCATCCATCCATCCATCCATCCATCCTTAGATGCGGGGAGTTCGTCCGATGTTTTCATTGTTTTATTATTCGGCGAGCCAAACGTTGAGTTCTTCATCCAATCATCTTTTCTTAGCTCTCCCTCCGAGACATTGGCAACGTTCCGACGATGTTCACATCGGGTAAACCGTTGAAATTCCGGCTGAAGGGAAACATTGCAGATTGGTTATGACTACACTTTATTGACATTGGCCAGGTGTTGACCGAAAGCGGCTGAAGGTGCAGGGGGGGGTTTCTAATTGTGCAGCGAATAGACGTCGACGTGAAGGGAGGGTGTCACGAATCGTGGTTTGTGTAGTTAAACTCCACTTTGTTGTCTATAATGGCTGATATTTTCTGGGAATGTTTGCTGTTATGCCTTGGGTGTCACCTTGGCAACATTTTGGTTTTTCGGGGTTTGGAAATGATCGTTTTGACGATAAAACGTCATCCTATTGACGCACAGTATCGTTCTTTCTGGGCAGCACAATTGCCTCCACGAGACACGAAAAGGGTTGGAAATAAACCTGAACTATGTGGTATCTTCTCCTCCACTCCACGGCCCTTCAAAGGACAGCGCGGAATACTGACCAGGTATCGATCACACATATCATCAATTCATTCTGGAGATTCCCCAGCGAAATGACACATCATCTGAAACTTCACCTGCTGCTCAACGACTTTTCTGTGGGCCGAAACCTACCTACTACTTGTCCTGGTTTTGTCGATCCTCGATGCCACGGAAGAGCTGTCGATATTGTGTACGGGATTGTATTACAACCTGGCTCGAAAGAGTTACAGTGGGGTGATTGTTTGATTCACTCTTCACTTGACGAACAAAGTCTCTCTTTGAAACTAATCACTCTACAACCTTCAGAAGAATGCTCGACGGCGCCGCAGTGCTTATAGCAAGGAAGTCAATTTCAAGAAATTATGAGGTTCACTAGTCACGGGATCTCACGGGGCTAGCAATTATTGGAACCCCACCTTTGATAACTTGAGGTGGGGGGGGGGGAGGGGTGACACCATGCACAACACTATATCATTTGGTATGTGGAAGCTCTGACTTGCGGGAATATTCGCTTTTGAAGCCTTGTTCTGACTGCTCTGGGGGTGTTCCCATCTGGCCCACATCCGAAATCCCCGGAACAACTTTCCTCTCTGCCCAATGCCGTAGTCGTATTTTATATGTCATGTGTCCGTTCACCACCGGATACTGGATGCGATGAGCAGCCGTTAATGCACCATGCGCGGAGCCCCTGGAATGCTGTTTGAGGTTTCATATTATGTGCCTCACCATTTCGGGCAGTCTAAATCCCGCCAGTCATCGGTCGCGACCGTGCCGTTCAAACCCTCGTTGGGCGGTTTAGGACT
Organism: Tuber magnatum; assembly: GCA_003182015.1. NCBI lineage: Eukaryota > Fungi > Ascomycota > Pezizomycetes > Pezizales > Tuberaceae > Tuber > Tuber magnatum. Next base: position 1,506,174 of record PYWC01000013.1, read on the forward strand.
TTAGGTTTCTCTTCATCACATAGAATCACTGATGAGTCCAAGGGCACCTATGTTCGATGATCAGGTGATGATCTAGCGGCCTTCACATATTGGCTATATATTATTAGACCGGTCTAGATCTTGACTCTGTACGGTTCTTGGTATTGATTGATTTTGGTCTCGATATACTCCGCCCGTACGAATGAGGTAACAAGAAGTCTTGAAAGCGAAGCAAGTCCTCCTGGAGTATGTTGTGGGTGGTTCACACCTTGCGGGTAAGATGCCGGGGATATACACGGTATCATTGTAGTTGGATTTTATCACTTTTGGATGGTGACGAAAATACTGACATGCAGTACCCACGCCACTAGTCCAACTGGGGATGGTGGGGGAGGGGGTCGATATTTATCCCGAAGATTATCTCTTATCCTCGAGCTCTAATTGACTCCAAGAGCGGGGGGCCAGAATATTTGAGGGCGACGGGGACGTACAGTGCAGCTCAAGCCTGATGTCTCACGAAACTGACTAACAGAGTCCCTTAATCCGTGCGCAGATTCGCAGCTTTTTGGCGCGGCTAATGGCCTGGGTTAACCTCAGACCCTCTAGTACGGCTGGAGAGCCCCCGCTGTGACCTGACCAGTAGAAAACGTCTGCACGATTGCCGCACTTGAATTATTTCTGATCTCGGAATATTCGAGGGAACTAAAAAGCTACGAATACAGACGAAGGGATAGAAAGACCTGCAGGATTTCTCCCTTTCGTTGCCCACGGCCGCTTCAGGGAGCTAGCTAGCCTTGCACGTACAGTACCGACACCGGTATATATATAAGACTTTAGGTCCGGATCGCCTTTTGAGGAAGCAGTCCCAGAGCCTTAAGTCGCCTGGAGAGTATTCTCTCATTTAAGCGTCCCCTGTGTCCGTTCGCTCTCGAGAGAAATATGTGTCTATCGCAATTCGCCACCATTGCACACGGTAAGAATATTGGGACCACCAAATCATAACCCACGAGTTACCTCGTTCAGGATCCCAAATTGGGCGCTCTTGTGAAAGGAGACTCCCCACTCGTACAGGTAGATTAATCTTGTGGGTTATGGTTTGATGATTTCGATATTTGTCGCGTATTTGTTTTTGAAATTGGCGTTGTTTTGGAGTTTCTTTTGTTTGAATGGGCCTTCTGGGCCATACTTTAGGGTGCTTGCTATGGGTTTTACAGTATACCACGAATGAACCTACAGACTTAACCCCCCCCCCCCAAGTGCCACCATTGCACGTCTTTCGGCACGTACTGCCGGCCCTCGTTCCCGAACAGGCCAGTCAGTCAGACTAGGGCGTGAGTACAGTACTGTACAAGGCGAATGATAAAAAATTCGCTCTTGAGATGTTTCGGACGTCTAGAAACAAAAGCTGAAGATTACCGCTGACCACACATCTGATGTCTGGCTACAATACTATACTCTCAAGGACCCCGTCGTCCAATGCACACGTGCATGTAGTACCTCTTGAAAACAAATGGGAAAGTACCAACTTGTGATAACCAATTCTGTTTTCTCTTCCCCACAGTGAACACGGATATATCATAGTGCAAATAACCGCGAACCACAATCCGGTCTAGCAATGGTACCGTATGATAAGTCAAATATCAAGAATTTACCCACCCCACTTCCCCAAGCTCCGGAATTCGGAACCAAATTCTCACAATTGGTATCCGCTATATCATAGAAAAGGAAATTATGGCCGGCTGGTTAACGTGCGGTATATACTACGTAAGATGTAGACTATTAACTTACTCCTTTCTCGATGGATGCACTCGGAGAAGTCGGATAAGAAGTTCATTCACCGTCTCCTCCTCCACCCACCAACGCTGGCATGCGCAACTTTATTCATCATTTGGCTATCGTAGACTACGGTCGACTGGTTGGTGCAGGCGTTGGTGGTGATTCTTGCGTGGAGTAGTGTAGTGTATAATAATACTTGGAGAGTGTGATACTTGCTGTGCCTTGTGGGCTTTATATATATATATACTTCGGATTTTGGTTTGATTTGGTTTGATTTAAAATTTTTTTCTTTTCATTTTTTCGTTTTTCTGCCGTGAGGGTGGATATCGGGGTTGCTGTGGGGAAATGGGATGGAGCAAAGTGACAAAGCGGAATGAAAGGATAGAAAGGGAAGAGGAAAAGGAAGGGGAAGGAAATTAAAAAAAAAAAAGGGTATGATAATACTTAACTTTCTCAACAAACAAACATCATGGTATGAAGTGAAAAGGAAAAAAAAAGAATAGTTTTTAAGCAAATAATAAATGTGACATGATAATATTATACACTTCCCAACTCCCCGTTCCCCAGCTAATCCCCACCCGCTTTTGTATGGCACGGACCCAACTCATCAAACAAATAACCGACTCACTCTTCCATCATGACCTCCCCATCCTCCACATCCACATACCCGCCGTAAGCCTCGCGCCTCGCCGCATCCAGCACGCCGGGAAACCAAACACGCAGCTGCGTCTTCTCCAGGAACCTGGTGAGGAGCTTGTTCTCTTGGGAGAGGTCGTGGCCAACGGTGTTCAGCTCGGACTCGTCGGCCCGGGCGAAGCGTGTGCGCAGCTCCTCCAACGAGTCGGAGAAGAAGGTCTCCTCGGGCGCGAGCGGTTGGTAAGGCGAGTGCTGGGCGAATAGACCGCGCTCGTAGCCGAACTTGATGGTCTTGTGGACTGCTGTGTCGTAAGCAGCAGCTTGCACGTGTTTGTCGGTTTTGTTGCGGGTGTCAAGGATTGCTTGCCAGCTTTATTCGTGAATATTGTTTATTAGCTGCTTTGCGATGATAATGATGGTTGGTGGAAGGCGGGTAGGTATACTTATCGCGGAGAAAACACCTCCTCCAGATAGTATTTTCCGTGAACTTCCTGCGCTCCAGTGGGAGGCCACCGAGACTGAGAGCTCTTAAAGCCCAATAGAATTCCTCACCCCTTTCTGCTCCGAGCAGTAACGATGCCCCCTCGTCGCTGTCCGCCAGCGTGAGCAGGTCCGCAAGTTCCTCCACGCCCATCACCCCCCCTTCCACGGCCCGCGCAAAGGCGCGTTTCCAGAGCTCGCGGCAGCCGGCGCGCTTCTTGCTGGTTAGTATGCCGCCCGCGTACTTCTCCAGGCCGATCTGCACGGCACCGTCGGTGTCGATGGAGGTCTTCCCAATGACTTTGACGGCTTCGTAGACACGGTTTTGTATATCTACCAGTTCCAATTCGGAGTCTATGCTGCGTACACTCTGTTCGTCTAAATACCCCATTGCCGCGATTTTGGCTAGTTTTCCGATTGATAGCTCGACCTTCTTGTTCCATTGGTCTTCCTCTTGCTCCGTCGCTACTTCTAGAAGGGTGTCTGCCGCGCGGGCGTGCTCGCCGAGCCCCACGTCGTGGATCCAAGAGAGCTTTGCGTACCTCCTGCTGGACCGTAGGAATCTGGTCAGGTACGTTTCTCGCCAGTTCTCGAAGCCATTGAGGAGCTTCTGCAATTGGCCGTTCTCGACGAGGTACTCGTACATCTCGATCGCGTAGACTTCGCCAAACTTGTCAAAGTAGGCTTCCATCCGCTCGATGGTCTGCTTCTTAGCGTGCGCTAGCTCGGCATTTTCCCTTTCCACGGCTTCGCGATTGGAAGTGGAGTTGTTGAGGTCCTTCTGGTTCGCCTCGATGCGAATGACCTCCTCCGAGCAGAGCTCTACGAGTGTTCGGTAGTCTTGCCATTTCTCTGCGAGCTCGTAGGCTTTCCCCGGCATGCCTAGTTCCGCGAGGGGCTTTATCCACCCGCCACGCTGCGCTATATAGCGTTCTTTTATGGTTATGCCTTCTTGTAGGGTGCCCTCACCCTCTTCACTCTGCTGCTCGCACCATAAGGAGCGTTCTTCGAAGCCGCGACAGCAGGCTTCTGCTAACCCGACCAGCTGCTCGGCGACTCGTTCGATGACCTCTTTGCCTTCGAGGTCTGAGGCTAGTCTTGGTCCCCAGAGTGTTTTGATCATGGCAACGCTGACTTCGTGGTGAACGCTTAGGGCTTGTAAAATGTCTGTCCCACTGGTCCATGGAGGTAGCAAGCTAGTAGTTTTATTCATTATCCCGTTCGAATCAACACCGGGCTTGTCAAGCCTGTATAATTTGACGGAGCGGATTCGGAAGTTCCATGCCTTCATCAACGCCGCGAGGACAATATCATTAGCCTCAGCGTCCATTTTGGCCATTGTTACCTTTTCGTATCGACCCTTGCTTGTTTTCTCTACCATTGCGTGCTTGGCCTTCGGAATCAGATCTTCAATGGATCCCACGTATCGCAGGAACCAGGTTCTGATGGGGTCACTGCCGCCGATGTCGTCATCCGAGCCCAGCAGCTCAGGGATGATAACCTCGAGGGCCCCTTCCTCGCCTTCTTGTCTATGGCGGAGGTGGGCTTCCCGCACGTTCCAGACTGCACGAGCGGCGTGACACTTCTCTGCATCGGCGAGGAGACGCCACGTTGTTTTGTTGGAAAGTGGAGGGAAGGTAGCCCGGAGGTGCTCGGCGAGCGCGCGGAGGTGAGCGGCGCGAAGGGAAAGATGGGCGTCGAGTGATGGAAGGACTGCCGGGAGATATTCCGAGGTTGAAGACAAGATTTCTTGACTGATCTCTAGCGCTGCCTCTTCTATCTCTTCAATTCCGTAGCTAATCTCTTTTCGTCCTTGAAAGTTCAATGGATTCTGTAGATTCGTTAGCAGTTACTTCTCGGGATTCATGGTGCCCACATACATCTTCTTTAACACCATAAAAGACCGCTTGCTCAATCTTGCTCTTCACCTTGACAGGCTCTGTTAGGACCCTCTTCTTGACCGCTTCGAGATCAAAGGCTTCGAGTCGGACAATACCGGCACCTTTGGCTACAAGCATGACACCGGGGTTCCTAATTTTCTTCCCTGTTCCGGTTGCTTCTGCATCAGAAGTGAAGGATCCCATCGTATCTGACCGAGGCGCGGAATCAAACATGGCATCTTCGGGGCCGCTGCCCACTATCTCCACGTTCAAATCCCCCCGAAAGTCAACCACGTCCTCAAAAGCCCCTTGATCTTCCACATCCTCGTTCATCTCGTTGTCATCAACATCTGGTTTCTGGGTCGAGACGAGAACGACAGCTCTCGAAAAGACCAAGAAGGCGGTTCTACCCGGCTTTGGAAGATAAAGTCTAGGTCTGGTTTTCCCCTCCTCTAATGGAGTTGCGTAGCATCGGACAACATGGACATCGCAAACATCAATCCCACCCGACCGGAATTTGAGGGAAACTGATACGTGCAGAGCACCGGGGCTGTTGGGAGTTGGCATGAAAGACGCCAACACAAGCACGTCGACATCGCAATTGTTACCCTCCGCCGTGTCATGGTTTTCCCCAACAGCGGCATCGACGATCACAAAAGCGTCTTTGCTTCGTAGCTGCACCTCTTCTGGAGCCACCTGCTCGATAGCTGAAAGAATATTGTCTCGTACGTCGACGTCGGCGATATTTGCGTAGGTTCCGGAGCGATTTGCTAGCCATCTAGAGAAGTTGCCTCGAGCTGTGGCAACTATTATCTCCCTCTCCCCCATTTTCAGAATTCGTCCGGCGCGAACAGCAACAATATCTCGCCGGCTAGAGCCGGCTCTCAACGCCCCTAAAAATCCACCCATCATTCCGGTGCCGTAGCCCCTCATAATTGTCACGGCAATCCCGGGTCTCCCGGCCGGATCTCTCAATGCTAGATGTGCTAGCCTTCCCGAGCTCAAAGATAGTATGAACCCTGCTGGCTCGGCATTGCAGACAGCGGTAACGCTCTCTCCAGATATCAAGGGTACCTTGCCTTCCACCCCTCGTCTTTTGGAGAACAGTCCTTCGGCGACAGCTGAGCCAACCGAATCCCAATAAGCAGTTCTTCCGCTTAATGGCATAACCACAACTAGACCCGGTTCGTCACTATTCGCTGATGGAGAGACCAAGGCGCCGAGCGGAAATGGAGAATTGGCCCCTTGTTCGTCATTAGGCAGCGGGAATGAGAATGTGTGCGGAATAGTATCGGATGAGGTATATTGCCAAACATAAGCGGCGGTGTGTGAGAGAACGAGGGCATATCCGTTTGATCCTTCCGTGGCGGCGGTAATGGGGGAAGGGTTCGCTATTTCCTAACGTTAGCCTTTCTCGAAACGCTGGGGGCCGATGGGGCGGGGCGCTTGACAGACCCATCTTAAGAGGGGGCGGTAGAGCGGGCAGTTTTGATACCCGGAATTTATTATTTTTAGTCTTGAACAAAGAGCGTCAGCCAACAGACTGGTCTCGATAGATAGGCATTCATACCCAATCCACGGCACCTCCGTCCATATTCTTCCCGTCTCCGCGAGCGCTCGCCATAGTCATCGCTTTTCCCAACGAGGACAATTCCCTTTCTGCAAAACTGCCGGAGGCTCCTCGCTGTGATATGACTGAGCTTTCCCTAACGTTTCGGCTCATCGACGCGTTACTCCCGGATCGTTCCTGGCGGTGTTGTGTTCGCGAAGTTGGCCGCGAGGTTGGCCTATGTCTCCTTCTCGCGGTAGCCGATTCGACGGATAGATGATTTGACGAGAACATTTTGTCTTTTTTAACCTTGTTTGAGCAATGATGAAGAAATGGATGTTGTCAAGGGAAAGGGAAAAAGTTGCGGAAAGGGGACAAAGCTGGAAGTGAAGCTCTAGAAACGACGAAAGGGAAGTCGCGACTGTGTGCGAGGCCTTGGCGTTTCACGCACGTGATGGTTGAGGGGATGGGATGAGCGAATCCCTACGGTAAGAGAGTCGTTTTACTGGTTGAACCGGATTGGTTAGAGGAATGTGTTTCTCTCTTGTGGTTAGGTTTCGGGGCAGAAAGGCTAATCGCTGCAACCTGTGCATCCCGGGAGGACGGGACAACCTTGTTACGGTATAAGCTTCCCATACGGTGAGGATTATGATACCCACACACACGGACCGTGCCGGTGGACTTATACTTGTGGTATATTGCGATATTCGGTGGTTACTGCAGTTACTGTACCGGCAGCTGCCGCAGCTACGGTTACTCGAGCTGTGTACCGGTATTATATATAGTCCCCTGTAACTCGCACTGTGAACTCTCCTCTTATTCTTCTCTATCTGGCGGGTAACTTAGAGATCACGGGATTCTCTCCCCCCAACATCTCACATACACACCCGCCTGACACATCCACACCATCCACAACCACACGCCCTTTCCACACCCAAGCCCACTTCATCTCCGACACCGTCCCCACCTCGTCTCTTTGCTGCTTGATCACTGCTTTCTTGTCTCCCCCTTCGGATTCCCATTAAAGTGGATACCCTTACCGGTTCTCTTCGACAAAATGAGCGTTATCATGGGTATGACTTTTCTTTTTTCTGCGAGACCTTCGTCCGATAATCACCCATCCACACCCCCTCCGTCGGGCTTTCCTCTTTCCGGAATTCGTAAAATAATATGAAATAAAAACTGATATCTCATTCTCCCCTCCCCTCTCTAGCGACAGCGGGGTATGACCATACAATTAGGTACCGCCATCTCCTGTCCCCAACTCCCGAGCTATCGCCTCTAACCTTTTCGTATCTCTAAGGTTTTGGGAGGCCCTCTCCGGAATATGCTCACGTACTATTCAGCACTCGGACTCGCAAGTGAATCGACTTTGCATCTCACCCGACAAACGTCTCCTCGCAGCGGCAGGCCACACTACAGTCAAACTTTATGACATCAAGTCTACAAACCCGAGCTCGGTACTGCTGTTTGAGGGACACTCGAATAACGTGACGGGAGTTGGCTTCCACTGTGAGGGGAAATGGATGGTGACTTCTTCGGAGGATGGTACGGTCAAGATTTGGGATACCCGCACGGCCAGTGTGCAGAGAAATTACTCTCACGGCAGCCCGGTGAACGATGTAGTCATTCATCCGAACCAGGGAGAGTTGATCTCTTGCGACCAGGCTGGGAATGTCAGAATTTGGGATTTGGGTGAGAATAAGTGCACGCACCAGCTAATTCCTGAGGATGACGTTCCAGTAAGAAGTGTTACTGTTGCTACTGATGGTAGCATGCTTGTTGCTGGAAACAACTTGGTATGCCAACCCTCTTGTGTGCTTGTGCGCTGCAGGATCTCTCTTACTCTGGGTGTTGCTGACAATCAACGGCGGGATTCGTTTAGGGCAACTGCTACGTGTGGCGTATGATCCAGAACCGGGATGTTACCCAGTTAGTTCCTGTTACCAAGTTCCAGGCGCATACAAAATACATAACTCGTGTGCTGCTCTCCCCAGATGTGCGACATCTGGCGACCTGCTCAGCGGATCATACCGCAAAGATCTGGAGTGTTGATGAGAAGAAGTTCTCGCTGGAGAATACCCTTCATGGCCACCAACGGTGGGTCTGGGATTGTGCATTTAGCGCTGATAGCGCCTATCTTGTTACCGCTTGCAGTGATCATTATGCCAGGCTATGGGAATTGAGCAGGTCTGTTTCCCGGCTCTAGTGATATCGGTATTGTAGCTAGTTCTTGGCTGATCGATGGCAGTCAACAAATAATCCGCCAGTACAATGGACATCATCGTGGGGCTGTCTGTGTGGCTCTGAACGACTACAGCGAGAGATAGGAATCCCCCGTTATTAACTGTAAAGGCCAGCTACTTAACTCGTCCCAAGGCCCCAAGCGCACCCCTTCGGGCGCGCTGGTTGATTTTTGTCAGTCTAAGGGTTGGAGGGGTTGGGTATGGCTTTTTCCCTGTCGGGGGCTGTTAACACATTCTCTTGTATGATATGATGCAAAGTGTTTAAAATGTGTATCACACCGAGCCCATTACATCACTTAATGCCCTTATTTGAAAGGGTAACGGGTTGTAAATATGGAGGGTGGGTTTTGAAGGTCCCTTGTTCAATTCCTCTCAGGGTTGAGATTTCTCTGTTTTTCCTCCTTCACACTACATCACTTTACCGCAATATTTCCAGGACGGCAGAAAGTAATTCAAGTGTGGCACCCTGATTAATCTTTTGTACAAATTATTCACCCGTCTGTGGGATTTGTGCCCTCTGCTCACAAGTCTCTCACTTTGCAGAAGAGTAAACACAGCTATTCGTTAGATGCACCTCTGGAATTATGTTAGATGATTCTGATTCCCGCACGACTCCCATTATGGAAGAGGTCTTACTGGAGTTGCAGGAAAATTTAATTGCTGTAACTTAGGGATATTGGTGGGGAGGTGGGATATTATGATAGGTATCTTGAAGATGGCATCTGTAATGATTTGATATGATATCGTACCTTTAATTTGAAAATTAAAATTGAATAAAAAATGAAAAATGGAAATCAAATTCAATTGGCCAGAGAACCGAATCCCCGGTCTTTAGAACACACTTTCCTTATCCACAACCCTTCACCCTCACGAGTGAAAGTATTATCATTGATGATGCGACGGGCATGGTATCATACTGTAATGTATGATACAGATTTTAAACACTCTGCACCATAATCTAGGCTTTCCTTTTCACCTTCGCTTTCTTGGAGGCGAGCCTTTCTACCTGAGGTCTGGTACAATATCATACTCCTGATTTGAATTTCCTTTGATTTTTTGCTTTTTTTCTTTCCCCCTTCGGTTGTACAGTACTATACTTGTGTACAGTGCCCAGTGCCTAGTGCACGATAGTTCAAAAATACTGGCTAGCCTATAACTTGGTCGGCACCCGCGAGTTTTCAGTGAAGATGCAGCACTGGAGGTTAGCAAGTTATCATATTATATACCTCTGCATAAACTCAAGTACTGTATTGTACCATATGGTATTAGTGCCGCCTTATAGACTTGTGCGAGATGGTGGCCGGTTGGACCCTGAAGATCTGTATTACCTTTGTTTGGGGGAGTCGGCGTTGACGACCCAGGCTTGTCTCACCTAAACCTTCCAGAATATTATTGATTGGTTTTGAGAGGATTTGTGTGATGGCCATGATAATATGATAGCTCTCCTGGAACATGGGGTGCCTGGTAGACGTTGCTAGCACCCTGAAAGAAAGAAAGGGAGAGGAGCACTCAAGTCCGCAATGGCCCCACATCGAGTGATACTTTGTGCATAATATTTGTCCATATCATACCTGCGATAAACCCCGAACGCATGGAGCGGCCACACCACCCCCTCCGAATAGGAGATTTAGATCATTTAAGACTCCGCTAGGGTGAGTCTATACCCGGAAACCGAGTAAACCCTCCTTCAACAAAAACGACAGCTGATTACCCCGTCCACCCTTTCTGAAATCCATATCATATCACCCCAAGCGCCCGCCCACACCCCCCTCTCCTCCCCAGAAAACCCTCTCCAGGAAAATCTTTCCCCAAACCTACACTGCTCAGGAATAGTTACCAAGGTGACAGATTAATTTACGACCATGTCCCTCTCCCTCCGCGGCAAAAACGTCTTGGTAACCGGAGGCTCCCGTGGGCTAGGAGCCTGCGTGGTCCAGCGCTTCGCGGCCGAAGGCGCGAATGTGGTGATAAATTACGTCTCAGCGGCCGATCGCGCGGGGGCTCTGGCGGAGGAGGTGCGGGAGCAGTACGGGGTTAAGGCGTTGGTTATTTGCGCGGATGTTGGGAGCGATCGGGAGTGTAAGAGGCTCGTGAAGGAGA
>PYWC01000013.1:1529464-1592411 GCA_003182015.1 Tuber magnatum
CCATACACCACGCCTCCGCCATTCCTATCTCCCATATCTTTCATTGCCAATAGACACTGCCTCTTTGCCTCTCCCAGAGAGGACTTCTTCGCCTCCACCACAAAGACATACTTCTCGTTCTCCAGCCCGATCAAGTCCACTAGAACAAATTCCTGATAGCCGTAAGTCTTGGAGTCTAGAGCAGTAATTTGTTTCTCCCTGCGTAGATAAATGTTGCGTCCCGTTCTTTTCCGGAAATCCGATACAATAGGGGCGAGTATAGAAAAAACCAAGTCGTTGATATTGGCTTCTTTAAAATCTTCATCCGACTCGGTGGGATAGCCTTCGCATTCAACAAATCGGACAATTTGGTCGTAAACTGTTTCCTTGGTTTCCTGGACCTGATCTTTCCCGAGACCTTCAATCTCAGGCTTCGCTTCTGCCAACATGTGGCTGACGGAAATGCCACGACGTTCAAAATCCACCAGCCTAAAGCCTAGTCTCTTCTGAGCCTCTGGTAAGGTGACCTTCGAATAGGGAGTCTTCGATATAATATTAGTGGACCGATTCTTGTGCTGAGTGTAGTCATCTGATTAGAACAGGGTTCGGACTAATAAAACTCTAAGCTCACAAGAATAGTGCTCGTCGTCGTAGATGCATAGCGGACTTGAGGGCGGTAACGGTAAATGCCTGCGGGCATGCGTGTTAGCTTGGTGGAAAGTCTGAACATGGTCGGCTATGGTTCATGACTCATGAATTTAGTAAAACAGTCTTCAATAGATAATAATATTACGAGATTAAACGGACTCACCTTGTTGTTCTTGTGTTTGCTTGCTGGTTCTCGAATGGTGGGTTGAACTAGGTTTGCTGTCATACTTCTCAACCAAGTGCGCAGGATACTGGAAAATTCGGTAAATGGTGTCCTGATTACTAATTTCATCCCTAGTATAAGTAAGGCAAAGGGGTGCGAAGCAACGCAGTACAGTACTATACTAGGTGTTTTTCAATATATATGCTAACCTCCGAAGAAGCTAGAATGCTAGTTAACCGTTCACGACCCAATTTTTGCAGCCGCGCGAGAGGCCCGAGGAGCTCTCCCGAGAGGTCGAGAAGGATCTCCACCATTTTCCACCCCAAAAGACGCCTATGGAAGAGGCCTTATATGCATGGGTTGTCCAGCAAACTGCGCATCCCAAGGGGTAGGGGTGGAAGAAGAAGGAAGAGATGAGGACTTGTGTACCGGTGGTTCGCCTCGCTTCTTGCGGACATACCCCTCTCACTGAACTCGGTCTGTTGGAAACGCCTCGCACCCGACTTCTACTATCAGTAAGGGACTGCACAGAGTCTCTGATGGCGGAGGTCGCTACCTCGGATAAAATGAACGCGACGCATAGGGCTCTCGGTGGTCCGCACTTCCAATTCTCGCCCATCTACTCGAAGAAGCAGAATAAGCGTGAGGTAACTATTCCCTTGAACCGGACTAACATTCTGATGTCGGATATCGATGCCGACGTGTTTTTCACTGTGGTGATGTCGGGGCTGTATGCACAGTGCTTGAGTTCGTTGACCGAGCTGCGGAAATGGTTGGGCGGCGATTAGGTGCTGGGCCGGGATGGGGGGAAGTAGGGTGTTAAGAATGTGCTTGATGTGGGGGGTAATTGCGCTTGGGTGCTTGCTTGGCAGAGTATTGTCGAAGCTGAAGAGGAGAGAATGGAGGATGAACTTCCAAAGAGAATAGGGAAGCCGCCACCTGGGCCAGGCGGCAAGGCTCTGCCGGTGGTGAGGGAGAGGATTGGATTGAGGGCAGTTGTCGTCGGGGCTCTTGGACGATACTCTGTTTGTTCCTCGAATGCTGGATATCTATTTCGAAAACCTACACTACTCACCGGGCGCCCCGGTGGAGAAGAATAAGGCTCAGCCGAGAAAACCCTACGATCAGATCATTGCTATGGACAGAATCCTGCCGATAGGGAAGTCGTTTTTCCGCCCCCAAACCATTGAACAACTCAGGTCGCACCTAAATCCGAATGGCCGCATCCTTTCGATCAGCGAAATAGGCACGCTGATAGGCTTTAGGGCCGTCACTTACGCCCACTCCACCATCCTAGAGGACTGCATCAACGACGTTGGTGAAGCTTTTCAACCACCCCCTCCCGACCAAGAGTGCCGGTGGCTTCGCCAACCCCCCTATGGAAGAGGAACTCGGCGCTGTAATCGCCTCGTGCACGAACCAAGAGCAATGTCCCATGTTCTCCTCTGGTCCCACAGACAGCTCCAACCGCAAAGACAACTGCCGCGTCTCACAGTGCTCTGAGTACCCCAGGTATCTGCAGAGATTCATGAATGAGTCATCCAAAAAAAAAAAAAAACCGTGAAGATCTCGAGTGCTCATATGTCGCCTTCCGTCGTGGCACCTTCCACCGCACTGACACGAATAACAAGATTAACCTAACAATAGACGACTTTGGCATAATCCCCTTCGACGGCGAACCCGACACGCCAATTCGGAGCCCGTACACAATGCAACAACTCGGCAATTGCGGTTCGACCCTCCAACGTATCATACTCCCACTTATCAAATGCGGCTCGAACATTATACTCGACTCGTGCACTCCGACGGGTTCCATCGAACACTTGGTTGTTTCCAAGAGCCTCGGAAAATTGGAGTATAGAGACGCGAGGAATAGTGGGTGGGGTGATCTCTGGGCGCTTGGAGCAAAAGCTCGCACAAGCCGAAACATAAAGATCTGTGGCGGCAGCAGGAAGACTCTGTCAAAGTTTGTCGCCATGGGGGACCCCCACGGTGATGGGGTAAGGGTTATTGTCAAGGATAAGACAACCACCTTCCTGGAGGAGAAGAAGCCCGTAAGGCTTTAGAGGAAGCGGGATTCTAGGGAGAGGGGTCTCAAAATGGTTAGGGCGCACAAAGAGAAGAGGGAAAGGGGGCTGCAGGAGAAGCCAATGGCGGGGAAGGGGGCCGGGGGGATGCCTGGAGAAACGATCAGGATGCGTAGGGAGAGGAGGGGAGTGATGTGGCCGGGGGTGAAAACACGGAAAAAGGAGTAGGAAATAAGAGGGGGGGGCAGGTGCAATAGCAGTTTTACTCTCGCAATGTAACCATATTTTCATATCTGGAGCGTGGGCCGCCGGTGGATGGAGTGTATATATGCGGCTTCTTACTTTTTGTATTTTCCTAGCTCCAAAAAGTGTTATCCGCAGCAACTATTGGTGGTATTATTCGAAAAGGTCGAGTGATTGCCGGTGAAGGTACTACCCCACCATCCCCGAATCCACTAACCTCTTCCATCACCCGCCCAGCAGTTGTGAGAACGGGGGGCATCTGCCGGGGCGTTGGTGGTACTAGTGCTCTGGAGGGAGTGCGCGGGCAAGTCCCGTCGACTGTGGGGCAGGCTGGAGATGGTGGCTTTGGCAATCTTCCGCTAGGGGTTGGAATGTTGTCGTGGGGCCCTCTCCCTTGGAGTATTCTATTTAATTATTATTAAATTTGACAGGTTTTCCATATATTCCTGGTCTTGATCAACACGAGCCCGCTGTCGTCCACTCAGCCGGAGCCGGGCCAAGGCCTTTGCGATGCTTGTGTTGGATGTTAAAAAGAGCCACACTTGGTGCGGAAGTGTAAGCACTCTTAAAGCCGTAGTGGTATACGTATACACTAGTAAGGACGCGCAAGTCTTCTATTGTTTGCTCCTGTTTCCTCTTGCCAAGACCTTTCCTTCTTTCCTTCCACTCTCACCTTCTCACCTGTCTCTTCTTTCTAGATATCGTACACATACAATGAAACTATAGTCTCTATCACCGCTTAACCCAACCTCAGAAAATTCGCTTTTGTTCCACTCTACTGTGTAAAACCCTCTTCACCTACTATTACCTCCTTATCCATAATTTTCAACATTGGAAAATAAATGCTTGTCGAGTGATACTTTGTGATCCTGATGGATATGGTTACCAACGCAAGGAAGGGGTGGTGCCGGTAATAGATACTGTGTCCTCCTACAGGGCATCCGAATCCATTGCTGGGTGAACACAATGGGTGGGGGACTATCCGTCCTCCTCCGAACGCTTTTCCCGGCCTCAAATGTTATTCTAAGCAGTAGGAATGGTCCACTGTAATTTTTGTCAACATGCTCTAGGGTCTCTAATACCAAGGTTCGGATCTTGTCTATAATTTCTATTGGGCTCTAACTTACGGGATTGCCTTTTGGCTCTGGGGGAGAGTACGGGGTTTCCGGGGTGGGGAGCAAAAATAGAGCAACAGTCCAGGAAGGGGAGGTGTGCAGCTCGACCCCCACGAATAGTGGCTAAGTTGGGTTTAGTGGGTGAGAAGTCATTGTTTTTCATTCGCAATGTGGTGTAGAACCAACTACACCACGAAACCACATGACACATCCATGCATGCGTACTCTCACCTTAAACCTTAACCGGAATTTGAGAAGCCGGACACCAATACAGTCACTACTAGGACGAAACTGGGCGGGTGACGAACAGGGATCAGTAAAAGGCAAATTTTTGTTACCCTACTTTAACGAATAAACTTTTTGCTGGCCCAATACCCCTGTTCGTCACCCGCCCAGTTTCGTCGTGCCCGCAGTATCGACTGTACACTGGCAGTACACTACCTCAGAATAAAGGGACCATGTGCTAGGAGCTTGTTGTAAACTGGAACGGGAAAGAAATGAAACTAGTGGCGGGAAAACGAAACGAAACGAAAAGTAATAAAGCTTAGTAACGGAACAGAAGAGACTCTTATCGCCAGCTAAGAAAATTGGGGAAGTGAGGGAGTCCGCTGGCTCAGTGGGAGGGGGAAGTTGTATTTCTTTTTCACTCCTCAAATACTTAACTCGAGCCTGAGCAAGCACAGCTGTAATTGCATACAGTCAAAATCTTGAGGCACTGGCCAATCTTTTGCCCATATGCAATAGTAGTCGCGTTCACAAATGTCAAGGAATTATGAGTACCATACTGTTATTGCCGGCTAAGTCTCTTCCCCCACTTCGTTCGGGGGGTCCTCCACATTGATCAGTAAAAGCGGAATGAATTGGCAACTAATTACATCCCAGGACCATAACCCCCGCGCTCCGCCTAAAAGCTCCCCCGCGGGAAATAGTAATATTCCCTGAATAATAATCAGTTACGGCAAACAAATACCGTTGAGAAAAAACCCAGCAGATACTCAGCTTCAATTATCAATCACAAATCCTCCGCTTCTGAGTGCCGTGTGAATACAGTCCACAATAATTGAGGACTCCTTCATCCATGTCTCTTTATCTTGCCCCATATCATGAAACAATGCCAGAAACATACGGGTCTGAGTAAAACCAATGCCATCATACCGGATCATTTGCCACTCCACCCCCGTGGTGACCAAGCCATATACCACCCCTCTGCCATTCCTGTCCCCCATATCCTTCATAGCCAATAGACACTGCCTCTTCGCTTCTCCAAGAGAAGACTTCTTTGCCTCCACCACAAAGACATACTTCTCGGTCTCCAGCCCGATCAAGTCTACAAGAACAAATTCCTGGTATCCATAAGTCTTGAAGTCTAGAGCAGTAATCTGTTTCTCCCTGAGCAGACAGATGTTGCGTCCTGTCTTATCCCGGAAATCCGTCACAATAGGAGCGAGTATAGAAAAAACCAAGTCGTTGATATTGGCTTCCTTGAAATCTTCGTTCGACTCTGTAGGATAGCCTTCACATCCAAGAAATTGGACAATTTGGTTGTAAACCTTTTCCTTAGTTTCCTGGACCTGATCTCTCCCGAGACCTTCGATCACAAGCTTCGCTTCTCCCAACATGCGGCTGACGGAAATGCCACGACGTTCAAAATCGATGAACCTAAAGCCTAGTCTCTTCTCAGCCTCCGCTAAGGTGACATTCGAATAGGCAGTCTTGGATTTAATATTAGTGGACCGATTCTTGTTCTGAGTGTTGTCTTCTGATTAGAATAGTGCTCGGGCCAATAAAACTTTAAGCTCACCAGAATAGCGCTCATCGTCCTAGATGCATAGCGGACTTGAGGGCGATAACGGTAAATGCCTGCGGGCATACGTGCTAGCTTGGTGGAAAGTGTGAACATGGTCGGCTATGGTTCATGACTCATGAATTGTAAAACAGTCTTCAATAGATAATAATGTCATCACATTAAACGGACTCACCTTGTTGTTTGTGTTGTTGTGGTGGTGTGTTTGCTTGCTGGTTCTTGGAACGGTGGGTTGAACAAGCTGCAAGGTTTGCTATTATACTTCTCAACCAGGTGCGTAGGATACTGCAAAATTCTGTACATGGTGTCCTGATTACTAATCTTGCACCAAGTATCATATACTCGTGCAGTAAGTAGGGCAAAGATTTAGCGCCAAGCAACACACAAACAACACAGCAAATATTTTTCAATATATATGCTAACCTCCGAAGAAGCTAGAATGCTGGTTAACAGTTCACAACTCGATTTTTGGAGCCGTGCGGGAGGCCGGAGGAGCTCTCCCGAGAGGTTCCGCAGTGTGAGGTCGAGAGAGAGCTCCACCATTTTCCGCCCCAAAAGACGCCTATGGAGGCCTTATGCGCATGGGTTGTCCAGCGGACTGCGCATCCCAAAGGGGTAGGGGTGGAAGAAGAAGGAAGAGATGAGGACTTGTGTACCGGTGGTTCTCTTCGTTTCTTGGGGACACACCCCTCTCACTGAAGTCGGTCAGTTGGCAACGTCTCGCACCCGACTTCTACCATCGGTGGGGGACTGGACAGAGTTTCCGATGGCGGAGGCCGCCACCCCGCATAGGGCTCTTGGTGGTCCAGACTTCCAATTCTCGCCCATCTACTGCGCATCCCAAAGGGGTAGGGGTAGAAGAAGGAAGAAATGAGGACTTGTGTACCGGTGGTTCTCCTCGTTTCTTGGGGGCACACCCCTCTCACTGAAGTTGGTCAGTTGGCAACGTCTCGCACCCGACTTCGACCATCGGTGGGGGACTGGACAGAGTTTCCGATGGCGGAGGCCGCCACCCCGCATAGGGCTCTCGGTAGTCCAGACTTCCAATTCTCGCCTATCTACTCGAAGAAGCAGAATAAGCGTGAGGTGACTATTCCCTTGAACCACTAACATTCTAATGTCGGATATCGATGCCAACGTGTTTGTCACTGCTGTGATGCCGAGGCTGCATGCCCAGTGCTTGAGCTAGTTGACCGAGCTGCGGAAACGGTTGGGCGGCGATTGGGTGCTCGGCCGGGATGGGAGGAAGCAGGGTGTTAAGAATGTGCATGATGTGGGGGGGGTAGGGGCAGTCGGGTACTTGCTTGGCAGAGTATCGTCAGAGCGGAAGAGGAGAGAAGGAAGGATGAGCTTTCAGAGAGAACAGGGAAGCCGCCACCTAGCCCGGGTGGGAAGGCTCTGCCGGTGGTGAGGGAGAGAATGGATTGAGGGCAGTTGTCGTCGAGGCTCTTGGACGATACTCTGTTTATTCCCCGAGTGTCGGATATCTATTTTGAAAACCTACACTACACACTGGGCGTCCCGGTGGAGAAGAATAAGGCTTAGCCGGGAAAGCCCTACGACCTGATCATTGGTACAAAAAGAATCCTCTCGATAGGGAAGTCGTTTTTCCGCCGCCAAACCCTTGAACAACTCTGGCCGCCTAAATCCGAACGGTGGCGTCCTTTCGATCAGCGAAATGGGCATGCCGATGGGCTTCGGGTCTATCGCCAATGCCTGCTCCACTATCCTAGAGGACTGCATCAAGGATGTTGGCAAAGCATTTCATTTCCCCCGACCGAGAATGCCAGTGGCTTCGCCAACCGCCCTATCGAAAAGGAGCCTGGCACTGCAATTCCCCTGTGCACAAGCCAAGAACGATGCCCTTGTTCCCCTGCGGCCCTACAGATGGCGCCAACCGCAAAGACTACTGCTGCTTCTCGCAGCGCTATGAACGCCCCGGCTTTCTGACTCATGGATGAGTCATCCAAAAAAAGAAAAGACCACGAAGATCTCGAGTACTCATATGTTGCCTTCCGCCATGGTATTGACCGCCGCGCTGACACGAAGAACCTAGATTAATCTAACTATAGACTGCTTTAGCATAACCCCTTTCGATGGTGAACCCGATACGCCAATTCAGAGCCCGTACACAATGCGACAACTCTACAATTACAGTTAGACCCTTCCGCGCGTCATACTCCCACCTATCAAACACGACTCGCACATTATACTCGACTTATACACTACAACGGGCTCCATCGAACGCTGGGTTGTTCCCCAGAGCCCCGGAAAATTCGAGTACAGAGACACGAGGAAGGGCGGGTGGGGTGATTTCTGGGCATTTGGAGCGAAAGCTTGCACAAGCCAAGATATAAAGATTGATGGCGGTAACAGGAAGACAATGTCAAAGTTTGTCACAATCAAGGGGGTGAGGGCTATTGTCAAGGATAAGGCGACCACCTTTCCGAAGGGGAAGAAGAAGCATTTGAAGGAGGCAAAGAAGGCCGCAGGGCTTTAGAGGAAGAGGGATGCTAGGGAGAGGAATCTCTAAATGGTTAGGGCACACAAGGAGAAGAAGGAAAGAGGGCGGCAAGAGAAGGCAATGGCGGGGAAGGGGACCGGGGAGATGCTCGAAGAAACGGCTAGGATGCGTAGAGATAGGGGGGGAATGATGCAGCTACGGGTACAAACACGGTGCTGGAGGCGGCGAAGAGGGGGGGGGTGCAATCGCAGTTTTGCGCTCGCAATGTAACTATATTTTCCTATCTGGAGCATAGGCCACCAGTGGGTGGGGTGTATATATGGGGCCTCTCAATTTTTGTAAATTATTTACCTAGCTCCAAAAAGTGTTGCCGCAGCAGCTATTGGTAGTATCATTCGAAAAAGTCGAGTGATTATTGGTGAAAAGATACCCCCAACCCCACCACTCCCGAATCCACTAACCTCTTCCATCACCCGCCGGGCAGTTGTGAGAACGGGGGACGTATGCAGGTACGTTGGTGGTACTAGTACTCTGGGGGAGTGCGCGGGCAAGTGCTGTCGACGGTGGGGCTGGCTGGAGATAGGCTTTGGTAAGCTTCCGCTGGGGGTTGGAACGTATATATGGGGTTCTCTCCTTTGGAGTATTCTATAATAATAATTATTATTAAATTTAACAGGTTTTCCATATATTCCTGCGCTTGGCCGACACAAACCTGCTGTCATCCGCCCAACCGGAGCCGCTCCAGGGTCTTTGCGATGCGTGGCTTAGAATATAGGTGCCTGTTGAATGATGTTTTGTGATCTTGATGGATATAGTTATCAACGTAAGGAAGGGATACTGTGCCCTCCCATAGGGCCTTCTAATCCATTGCTGAATGAACCCGACGAGTGGAGGACTATCTGTCAGCTTCCGAACGCTTTCCCCGGCCTCAAATGGGAATGGTCCACTGTAACTTTTGTCAACATGCTCTAGGGCCTCGAATACCAAGGTTCGGATCTTGTCAATACTTTCTATTGGGCTCTAACTTACGGGATTGCTTTTCGGCTCTGGGAGAATGTACCAGGTTTCCGGGGGGGAGCAAAGGTAGAGCAGCGGTCTAGGGAGGGGAGGTGTGCAGCTCAGCCCCTACGAATAGTGGCTAAGTTGGGTTTTGTGGGTGGGAAGTTAATGTTTTAAACTCGCAATGTGATGTAGAACCATGATTGATCGTTATGTCAAGGCTCAAAGTCGGGGGATAGAGGAGAGTGGAGGATTGGTGAGATGGGGCGGCAGATGGCCGCAGGCAACATTACCAGCAAAAGAATCTGTGAAAACTGCAGGACTCCCAAAGTAGTGTGTGTAATAGATATATGCTTACTTGTCCCTTGTACCTCGGGGGCAGAGGGGGTCAAATAACCCAGTACCGCTCGGCCCCCACAAAGATTCACCCCTTTGGGTTTAGTGGGGGGGAAGTAGTATTTTTTCACATCCAACATGGTGTAGAACCAACTACACCACGAAACCGCATTAGGATATTCTACACGCGCCCGCCCATTGTAAGGCATTGGGGGAAGCGAGACACACAGGGTAACTAAATTACCAGTAACCTAGCGGAGATTGCAGCATCCTACGAGTACTCGTACTACCTGTCTCATCCCAAAATTTTCTGAGATTTCCTTATTGCTTACAAGGGTTCCCCATAATTTGACACTCCACAACATGCCCCGCGTATCATAATTTTTTTCCAGATCTCCATATCACGGAACACTGGTACCGGATTCCGGCTAGGGTTCCTGATTTTGAGCCTGTCACACACTGCCTCCCCACCCAGCAAAAATGTCCTCGCCAAGACCTCCCACCCTGTCTTATTCATCACGATGGTACTCACCCGAACAACACACCAAGACCGGTTGTCATCCTACAATCCAGATCGGGCCTAGTGCCACAGACACCTAGAAATTCTAAGATCCTCCAGTCACTTGTCGCTTGCCTACCGGGATCCTCAATCTTTAGGCGTCTAATAGTAGAGTCCCCCACAGGTCTGTAGATGTCACGGTATGAGATTAAGCATTGGCCTATCATATTGCGAGGTAGCCGATAGTATATAATAGGTAAAATGAAAGATGCGTCCAGGGATATGAATTTAGAATTCTATATTACTGCAAGGTTATACTAAGAATTGGGGGACGCAAAAACAGCGCACTGCACCTCCTAGGCTAAAACGGGCTGGCCAATCCAGTTCCCTTTCCTATCCATTTCCCAGACTAAAATCTTGCGGGACCCAAGAACAAGGACAAGGTATGCGTGAAACTGACGGTTTCCAACCAGTTCTCTAATCTCAGAGCTCAGCACATAACTCCTCAATTGAGCAGCAACATCTTTTTTGATCCAATTCAGAATTTTCCCCTTCTTCCACTTCTCTTGTTTGTGAAACTTGAGATCCAAAACTCCGTTAATACGAAGTTTGCTTAGAGCTTCAGCCCTCTCATCCCAATCGGGAGAGTCTCCAAGATCTAGATAGTCAATTTCAACTGACTTCCATTCTGTAACTGTAAAGTGGCCAGGCGATGTTATGACAAGATCAACCAGACCGGGAAATCCACCTGGCTACACACCATGACACTGTATTAGAAACAGGGAAGTGGATAAGATGAAAATGGTATACCACATACCTTAGTAACCTCATACTCTACCTGGGGGTCCAAACCTGGATTCTCAAGAATAGCTATATGGAAGCTGTCCCGGTGGTCCCGCTCCTTCAGTCCATATCCGTCGCGTTTGATATCACGGGCCGCCATCAGTTTCCGATAGCCGCTTAGGGTGGCAATGATTTTGCCATTTAACGCTAAAGACCTGACGGCATCCTGCATAGAATCCAGTAAGTCAAAGTGGCAGAGAATGCTGGTACCGAAGCGTGTTGCTGCAACGCGGTTTGGGATGGTGAGAAATTTGGACGGATTCTCCTTGTCGAAGGTAAATGCTCCAAAGTACAGCAGTAAGGTATGCCACGCAACCTCTTTGGAACCTCCGAGTGCCCTACGCTGGAGATCCACAAGGCTGAATGTGTCAACCAATCTGGAATATGGGATGAGGGGATACGGTGTTGTCAGATCGGATGGGGGTGTGAGGGCATTTTGAATATAAGTGACTGCACTTGGTGAAGATGCACAGACCCCTAAGAACCGCTGAGATACTTCGGAGTTTGGAGGACTTGCTATGTCGAAATCCTCTCCTGTCAAGACCGCCTATCAATCACGGTTAGCTCACAGAGAAATGGTAGCAGACAAGGGGTTCAAGGCAGGGGTGTCTGGAAAATTGCCTGAAGATATTCCAAGCTGGTATCTGTGTTGAACACGGGTTCGGACTTCCGATAGCGACAGAAGTGATACCCATTGGCATATTTCATTAACCTTGTAAGATGGTGGTCAACATCGGCTTTGGATTCGCAAATTCTCTCCAGCGCTTCTTCAACCTCCCCTCGAGTCAACCCACAAAGTCCAGCCACGCCTTCCTTAAATGACATATTCACCGCAATGTTGAACCCACTAGTAATGTAGGCCAAGGATAGCGGAGAGATGCCGGTGATGAAGCATTTACGGATACCATAGGGTAGGCCTATCAAATCTTTCACAGTGGCCCAGAAATCTTTGATAAGTGATGATGCGTAGGATCCTGCCCAGGTTTGCGGATTGTGGGGGCCCATGTACTCGTTGGAGAAGGAGTCATACTCGTCGGCTAGTAGGTAAATCTTGAGATGGTTAATACCATGCCAGCCCTACATGGATAAGATTTATTTACGACTTACCCCTTTGACCTTGGCAAGAGAATGATTTGTGTCTCCTCTATTCTTAATCTCCTGTAGGGTGTGGTTGACAATCTGGACAAGATTTGCCAAACTGTCGATTGCATCTCGTGGGTTGATGTTCGCGGATATCAGTTGGTCCAACGAGCCCCCAAGGTGAAGATAGTAAGACCGATAAAATTGCTTTAAGCTTCTAATGATATTAACAGCCAGTGCCTGGGCTGCCTCGTTCAAATCTTTCCCCTGGCTCACTGACGAGAAGTTAAATTTTAGGATCAGATATTGGCCCGGCGTAACCTTGTTCTCCTTCACGTCGTTATCGACATCCAGATCCTATATCCCACAAAGTAAGCCACCAGCACAGCTGTAAATGG
Organism: Tuber magnatum; assembly: GCA_003182015.1. Classification (NCBI taxonomy): domain Eukaryota; kingdom Fungi; phylum Ascomycota; class Pezizomycetes; order Pezizales; family Tuberaceae; genus Tuber; species Tuber magnatum. The sequence goes on from PYWC01000013.1 coordinate 1,542,063, forward strand.
AATTGGAAATAAGACCAGCGAACCTTGAAGAGTTGATCATATTGAGCTCTGTGTTGTATACCATGAAAGTGCTCAAGCATGCTTAGGGTAAGCGACTTTCCAAACCGACGGGGTCGTAGGAACAGTATTGCCCGCGCATCGATAGAATCTAAGACCGAAACGTATCTTGTTCTGTCAAAGTAGGCGAAACGTTTGTTGGCACGTAACTCGGAAAAATTGCTCTCGCTACACCTTGGAAAGGCTTTAATAGTATCGCTTTCTATTCGAAGAGAGGATTTTTGCTGCTCGCCTAGAAGTAAACAGGTCATAGATAGACTCCTCGCATACACCATTCCTAGGGTAGGCAGAGGTTAGCTTACCGCGCAATGTTTGCTAGTGCAAGATGAGAAAATGAGGAGGAGGGGTGAGAACCTGGAGAGAAGGGTGGTGCGCATGGTAAAGGCTGGTGGAGATGTCGAAAACTAGCGATTTGACAAATTATTTGGCAGAGACGCCCGAGGACTGCACGAGCCAAGACCCAAGAAACTTCTCTTTATGAGAATCATCTGATCATCAGTAGAGCTGTTATATGTGGGGCGGTCTGTGAGTGTGTGGCATGAGAGTCGTTGTTGGGAAGCGTGTGTGAAGGTACGAAGATGTGAGGTAAGTTATGGTGGAGGGGAGCAGCGCCAGTGCAGAGGCGCTGCTAGGGTGGGGTCGCTTACCTAATCCGCGGGCTAACCTAAAGTACTCGTATATGACAGACTGCTGGGTGAGTGAGAGTAACCTCTCCCCCGAAAAAGCCTTCAAAGTCTATTGTTGGGTTTGGTGATGAGCAGACATTTGCGCAAGGCAAAAGGAGGAGATATGAAAATAGGGTGCATTACTAGTGCGAAGCTGCGATTGCACCCCCCACCCTCTCGTCACCTCCTACTCCGTTTTCACCACTTGCATCCCCCGCCGTTTTCCTCCAGTTGTCTTGCTCTCTCTTATGTATACGAACCATCTCTCCCCTCTCTCCCATCACCTTCTCTAGAAGCTTAACCTACCCGAATTCGTGACAAGTAAAGGCCCTTTCGACCGATCCATCTATTCACACCCGGGATACACCCCTTCTTGACTGTCATTCTGTGTGCCGTGGAGTCCATTTGAAAACGGAACTCTCGGACTGCCGGACATCGCTTGCGCTGAGCCTGTTGCTAGAGTTTGATGGCCACATATCCACCGCATTTCTTTTGGCCCAAGTGGTGAATTGAGGTCTTGAGTGGTGTGATACCTGGCCTCCGTTCAGTTGGCTGCACTGCGCATCGTTCTTCGGAGTCGTCGAGCTCGTGTCTACTTTAATAGAGATGGGATATCAACGAAGGAGATTGTTTGGGGCATAGGTCGCATGCATGGACTGCTCATAATGGACATCAGGGAGTGGTGGAATTGCGGTTCTGTCTAGAGGAGATCGATCCCAATGCGCCGGATAATTGTGGCCAAACAGCACTCTCGCATGCTACCGCCAGTGGACACGAAGGAATGTTGGAAAAAAAAGGAAATACTACGCGGGCGGGATGAGGCCAATCCCGACCGGCCGGACAATGATGGTCGGGACCGCTCTTGCCCGCTTCTTGGTTTGAAAGTGAGGAAACGGTGAGAATACCGCTTGGGCGGGAAGATGTCAATTCCAACAAGCTAGAAACTCTTGGCCGACCACCACTCTCGTGTTCCGCTAGCCATGGACATGGGGGAGTCCTGAAAACCTTTGTTGAGGAGGAAGGAAGAGGTCAACCCTGGCAGGTCAGATGATTGCGGCCAAATACTACTCTCACTCGCTGCTTAGGATGGACCCGAGGAGGTGGTGAAGTACTACACGGGCGAGAAGATATCAACTCGGATAGTCTACAGCTCTCGTTCGCTGCTTGGGATGGATATGAGGGGGTGGTGAAAATACTACCCGGGCGGGAAGACATCAGCCCCGACAAACCAGACAATTACAGCCAAACCCATCTACTCCAAGAAGTGGAGTAACCCGAGCTGACTATTCTCTCGAACCCGACTAACATTCCAAGGTCGGGTATCGGTACCGACGTGTTTTTCACTGCGGTGATGCCGGGGCTGTACGCGCAGTGCTTGAGTACGTGGACCGAGTAGTGGAAACGGTTGGGCAGTGATTGGGTGCTCGGCTGGGATGGGGGGGAAGCAGACTGTTCAGAATGTGCTTGATGTGGGGGGGGTAGGGGCGCTTGGGTACTTGCTTGGCAGAGTATTGTTGAAGTGGAAGAGAGAAGGAAGGGCGAGCTTCCGGGGAAAAGGGTGTAGCCACCTGGCCCGAGTGGGAAGGAACTGCCGGCCGCGAGGGCAGTGGTCGTCAAGGGTCTTTGGCTGTTGGAAACCATCGATGCTGCTCGCTCATGGTATCCATTAACCGTCTCTCTGCCCACCTGTCGTTCGCGATCCGTCTTCTCCTGTCAAGACCGCCTATCAATCACGGTTAGCTCACNCCTTTGCGGTCCGTCTCTATCCTTTGCGGTCCGTCTCCGTCCTTTGTGGTCCATCTCCGCTGGTCTCGGTTCGTATCGGTTGTGATTTATCTTTATCGTTCGCAGTTTGCCTTCCATCAGTGGCTCGCTGTTTATCCGTTCGATCATTTCCTTGTCCATTCACGCTTCATTTCCATCCTTCGCACTTCTTTGCAGGGTGCTGCTATGATCGTATAAGACTATTCTATTACCATCATGAATGATCACTCGGATAAAGTAGCCTATCATTATAGGGTCTGTTATGTACTATACTTGCATAGCCCAAACTGAAAGCCAGATCAATTCTACATCACAACACTCCCTGTTCCGTGCTCACCATACGGGTGTATAGCCCCTGGCACGCTTATATGCTCTGCTATAAGGTATTGTTTGTGAAATCTGGCCCAACTCGAACTCTGTTTGTTTCTTTCCAATCACAGACCCATCACCCTTGCTTGCAGGAACCCCAGCTTACGGGCGCCCCCTCTCCCAATTATGCGCAATATCTACCGGTACCGATACTTACAGATCCACCTCCCTGGAGGATAAGTGCTTACTCTTTTCTATGCTTTCCACCGCCCGGTTATTCTTCCATATTTCGATCTGCTTTTCCCCACCTCCTATATCATATGACCCGCTCCTAGATCTTCTATAGTGAGGAGGATAAAGGGTTTAGGCTTGTAATACACCGCAACTTAGATGAAGCGAGGGTGCTATGTGGAAAAATGCAGTAAAAGGAATTAAATCTAGGCGAGAGCAAAAGCGATAACTAGCCCCGGGCGGGGAGAAAGGCGGTCCCCACCTGGCCATGACTGACTCATCGCCTCCCTATTCGGGTTTAGGGGGGAATTTTACCAATTTTTGGGCGGTTTTGTGGTGTAGAACCAACTACACCACGAAACAATTTCCTTAGACTGGTATTTCAAGTAATCAAACACTGTGTCTAAACTCGAATGGAATGTGATACAGTACTCAAGTCGCCGCTGAGCCAAGAGTTTTTTTTCCTTTTTTCCTCTTCCACTGCATGCTATTCGCTTCTTCGACTCCGACACCTCCCCCCACTTCCTCCCATCCTTCACATTGTTTCTCAGTTCGACTGACATTTCGTTTTTGCCCTTCCACTAAATTTTATGCTCTTCAGGCTTTCTATGAGAGCCAAGCCTCGTCTGCCTTAAACCAAACTTACAGACAAAAACAAGCAAACATAAACCCAACAACTCAATCTTCCGTCAAACATCCACCTTCTCCACTTCAAACTCTCCCACTTTCAATGGCAGAAGTGTTTGGAAATGAGGCAGAACCATTTGGTTTCCGTGTCAGTGGTAAGTCCTCTGTAATTCCATGCCTGGAATGTCGCTGATATAAGTTCCGGTGTAGTCTCCCGAAGAAAAGAAGCAATCTCCGAATCCCCATCCTGGGACTCCGAATCCCATCCGGTCTTGTCTGGTTCGGCAGATCCCAGAACACCCTTCACCAAGTTATTGGGGCTGATTCCCGGCGAGGACAAGCTCCGTTTTTCCACTGCTGTTAACCTAGCCGAGCGGATTAAAGAAAGAATTGAGCAATGTCTCAATTCTTCCAGCGGTAGCTATGTGGCAGTCACTGGCGTAGCAGAGGGGGCACTTGCCCATATCGATCAGGCATTTTGCAAGCAGGGGATCCGCAGCTCGGCCCGCTTCACTTATGAGGGCCCTCTCGATTCGCTTATTATCCGATTGATGCCCGGTGTGCCCCATGATCTCATCAGCAGGAGCTTTTTTTACCAAGTGGGAAGGAAGATCGATAGCTTTCCTGGACTTGTTGGTACCTGGTTTCCACTTGGAAGTGGAGAGTTTGAGGCGCATGGTAGGAGGAAAAAGCAGGGGGATGAGGCAATCAAGCCAGCTACAAGATCACTTGAAACAGATTGGCCTTCGTTAGTAATTGAAGTGGGGTATTCCAAAAGCTTGCAAAAGCTAAGATTCGATGCGGAATGGTGGTTAAAATATTCTGCTGGACAAACGAGGATGGTGATTATCATCAAGATTAAGTGCAATCCGAACGCCATAAGGTTGGAATGCTGGGAAATGTACCGGGACCCAGCCCGGCGCGTTACCAGAAGTACCGCCGCAGTTCCTACCCGTCGGCAATGGTTTAACATCAACAACCTTGGCACAGTTACTTCTTTCAATCCTGGCATGAGTCTGGAAATCCCGTATCTCACAATATTCGATACCGGACCACAGAACCACCCTCCCTTTGCCTTCTCCCAAGCTGAGTTGAGTTCTTGGGCGTTGTACATATACTCGGGTCTGAGTTAGATGTGAAGGCATGCGTGGATTGATGGGGGACAGTGGTATGCCTATTGAAAAGAGGGCTACACGGGAGGAGGGCAGGATAAGGTAACGAAGATGGATTGTATCAATGACTCTTCTTGTTCATATCGAGGCCTCAATAGGATACCGGTAAAGGAGGAAGGATTATAAGAGAAGCTTGGTATCGAATGGTATGGAGGGGACTCGTTGTATGTACCGGTACCTTGCCTTTTTTATTTTAGTTTAGTTGTTATGGTCACTGGCCTTGGTGTCTCATACGACACTGGTATATAAAGTGTGCATTTTGTTGGTGTATTCTCCCCCCGTTTCCAGTTCTGAGCTTGTCGCCTCCTTGCCATAGCCCCCTGCATTTTTGGTGATTCCATCCGAGACCCCTCCGTTGCAATAATTCACTCCATCATATCCATCAACACCATTGATTCTAATTACATCCAATAGCTCAGGCGGATATTGCTCTCCTCGAAAGCTCCTAAGCCTTTCACTTCCCGTGACGGCGAAGTCCCCAGGATCTGAGATCACCAATCTAGTTGGTTTTCTCAGGACGGCATTTCCCTGTAAGTCTTAACTGGTTCTATGGCTATCTCTCTTCGTGAATTTGGCAAAGGTAGGACTTCTCTTCGGCATAACTCCTCTGTAGATATTCAATTCGTCCTCCAATTTTGTCGGCGGAGATATCTTTGGTGATACTGCCCCTTTTATCCACAAAGTTACAACACCAATGGGCACGCCCAAGTTTCGTCCACTGCCGGTCGACAACTCGCCTTTATGCGGTCCCCAGAAGACCTCATCCAATGCTCTGGCTGGATGGCAGCTGGCAACTGAACCGGCAGGGATCCTGCGAGACATTAAGCGAAAGATACTCTGGTCGAGCGGATCGGATGATTTCTGGGTGGTCCTGTATGCTGGCTTCTGGGGAGAAATGCGTCCAATTGTTTGGAGATAGATTTACCGGGGATGGTTCCACCACACGGAAATATGAGAAACAGGATTGGGAAATGAGTGATTTTGATAGCCGTCCGGCTCAGCCCAACAAACTGATGGAACAGGATAACATGGTGGAAAGGATAAAGGTCCGAACTGTGAAGGTTCAGAGGTGTCGTGTATGAAAATAGTCTATCTGATTTCACAAGTGATAGGCGTTTACGGTGACAAGAAACTGCTACTCTACTTCAAGGTTAGCTTTGATTACTTCAAGGTTAGCTTTGATTGGAAGAAAGAATCGTGTCTCAAATACCCTGTTGTGGGTTAGCAGGCACTGCCGCAAATGAGTTTTTTTAGGACCATAATCGAAACTGTCACGATCAAAAAGTGACAGACGATTAGGAAGAACATCAGTACATCCACTGGCTCTAGGAAAGGTTCCCTGAATGATACCGTAGGGTACGTTATACAATTCCCATGACTTCAAATTCTTGATTCGAAGATTAGTTGTAACTCCGGCCAAGTTTATCCAAGATTATGCACATTGCAGGTGTAAAAATCTCATCGAGATCTGAAAGTACGCATATGGGTAGAGGTAGAATTACAAGTGATGAGTTGTGACCCTCCAGCGCCCATCATTGATCACTCACCATATTTCCCTCGCAAAATAGGAGTTTCTGTTAGATATAATGAAGCAACGAAGAATCTGCAGGCTGTAGCAAAAAAGCAAAAATCAACACTAGCAACGTCACGATTTCTGCTACCGTACCATCATTTGGAAAGTGATAACAAGCTAACTGAAATATCAGTAGTGGTCTCCATTGTACCAACGTCCATTATGCTTGGACTCCCTAGAATGCGACATTGGATCTGTGTTTTCATATCTTCAGGGCGCCTTACTATGATGAGAAAATTCTGGGGAACAGGAAAATGGCACACGAGGCCAAGATATCCATGATACAACCCGTTTCTGGACCTTTCCTAGGGACCACTGTCAACTGTTTAGGCTTGCAATACTCATACATTTCACCCGGCTAAAACGAGGGGCAGTAAGGGCAAAAATACTGTAAAAAAATAATAATAATTATTATTATTTGAATCTTGTTGGGAGCTAAGGCGATAACTAACCCTAAAAGCAGAGAGAAATTGATTTCTACAGGCTTGAACAGGGGACCACTAATGTATCAGATGGTGCTTCAAGTGCTAGAAGGGAAAATGGACACCTAAAGTCGGACAAAGCGTGATAAATTGAGCGGCTAGCGGGGTTCCTATGTGGCTCAGCCCCTATGAAATGTCCCTGAGTTAGGGGGGGGTGAAGCGGATTGTTTTTCAATTACCAGTGCGGTCTCCAACCAATGACTAACTCAGCAGCTCCGTATTCAGGTCTCAGGGGGATTTGACCAATTTTTATGAGGTCTCGTGGTGTAGAACCAACTACACCAGGAGATCTGATTACCGCTTCTGTTTTACTCTTTGTAGTATACAAGGCATAGGGATAAAGTATCCGAACAGTTTATATAGGCGAAGGCATCCCTAATAGTTTGAATAAAAAGTTTTAAAAAAAATAAAAATAAAAATAAAAAAGTATCCGAACAGTTAATTTAGGTTAACCCGCAAAATAAACCCTGTTCTGTACGAAAACTTTATCCCTATCACTTGTACGGTTCCGCTGATTTATTTGTTTATCGCCGTCAGTTAGGTCACTTAGGTGCGGTAAAATGTTGCTGACTGGGGAAGCGTCGCAGGGGATATTAAAAGTTAGATTGGGCCAAGAGATTCTTGTCCTTACATAACCACCGGTTACCCCTTGCTCAATTAGGGTTAGTGCGTATTTGTTTTTTCTTAGTAGCCTTCATACCACTTATGTGCTCGAGTACTCGTACTCTCTCCTCTGCACAATCAATTCCCACTCTTTCCCCGGCGGAACCACTCCTAACTCATCAATTTGAACATCTCTTTCTTTCCTACTCTGCAATTTCAGTGATGACATCGACCGCCCAAGGCCCTCCCCAACTAACCCCACGCCGTATTCGCTCTGCATGGTGCGATACCTTCATCTACTCTTCCGACGATCGTGATACCGTGCTCGGAGGCCTCCTTGCGTCAGAGGGTATGAGCAACAGAGCTCTCTATCCTATGGTGGAGATTATCTGTATCTTCACAGATACTTTCTACATACAAGATGACAGGGAACAATTGGTTGAGAACGATGCGCACGCACTTACGCCAGGAGATTACTACATTGTCACCAATGGTAGGCCCTCTTTATGCTTCAGCCATCGACTGCCACTCACTCGTGATAGGTTCCATCACTGTTACCGATGAAGACCCTCTATTTCATCAGATTTCATTGCAGACTGCGACCCACGTTTCAGTGTTGACTGATGCCGTACGCAACCGGGATCAGCGCTGCGTGATAACCGGCAGGCCAGCAGTGATAAATTGTATTACTTTCTGGGAGCCCTTCGAAGCCGCTTGTGTGTTTCCCCGAAAATATGACGGGTACTGGAGGGGGCATAACTTTGGTCGTTGGATTACCATTCCGCCGGCATCTGAGTCGCATCGAGACATCAACTCTGTGCACAATGGGGTGTTACTCACTCGAGATATGCACGCACTATTTGATTCCTACCAAATTTCAATTAATTGAAAAGTGCGCTTGGTCTAAGATTGAGGAGTTTGTGGTCGTAGCTAATCTCTATCTAGGAGCAGCACATGATCGTCTGCTTCACACCAGTTGCTTGCAGCTATGGAATCGCCAGTGCACACCATGATCAGCGCTTCCTGGAAACCCCACTTCGTCCCCCCGACCCGCTACCATTTTGGCACTTTCGCCAAGCTGTCCTGGCGAATGTGAAAGGGGCTGGGGAGACTTGCTTTGAAATAGGTTTCCCGCCGAGTCCAGGCACGGCGGGCCAGATCATGGGCGATAAAAAAGCTGCTGAGGGAATGGACCTTGGGACTTTGGGCACTCTCAATGAACAGGGGACTCGCGCTTGAGGCAAAGGCAGGATGCTATGGGATATGTAACTACTGGTAGTGCAACAGAGCATTTTAAAAAACTATGTTAGCACCGATGTTGGCTCATAAATGAGGCAAAAGCTTAGCGATATGAGAGGTCTAGTGTTAAACAGTATGAGGAGTGGGGTACCTCGGGGCAAGTGGCCGGTCTTGCCTCGCTTGACAGGTAGATGGTAGAATAGGTGATATGCCAAGCTTTTGCGGCCAAGAGTTAGCCTCCATAAACAAGTGGCACGTAAGGCCTGGTATGATACTGTAAAGAACAATTTAAGATTCCTTGTCCAAGAGAGGTACCCGTAAAATCTTGAAAAATTGGGCTAGCTTGGCAGTGCGCCTCAACAGGATTCGCAATCCCCTAATCTGTCAGATTTCGCAGCTTTTTAGCGTGATTAGTGGCATCGGTTAACCTCAGATCTTTACCCAAGGTGGTATGGGCATGGAGCTCGCGCTGTGACCAAACCAGTAGGAAATATCTGTGATTGCGACACTTGAGCAATTCCTGATCTCGGAATATTCTAAGGAACTAAAAAGCGACGAATACAGACGAATGGGTATCATACAAAACACCACTAAAATGTTGATCTCTTACAAAGTACGTACTCGAGTAGGTAAAGTGCCATATCAGAAATAAACATGAAAGCAAATGCGCTTAGACAAAAACAACTAAAACTCTCCCCCAACAGAAAAAAACCATACCTGAGGTTGTTTTATTGCCAAATTAGGTATGTGCTGTAGCACATCTGTGGCTCTTGCAATGCATCTTACTGCCAAGCCAGCCCAATTTTTGGAGATTTTACGGTATTACATCCTCTCCATGGGGGTTACCTCCAGTCGCAGGGATGGGTTACGCTCCTCCAGAATCGTGACCTCGGATACCAGTAATTATCCTCCACGCCGTTTTTTTAAGATAGATAGACTGTCGATTGTCAGTATTCCTGGCACGTGATGCCGTGTGCCGTGTGGTGATGTTCCCCACCTACCGGTATGCACCAGTTCCACAATGGAAAATTTGGTGGGCCTGTTCGGCACGCTACAAATGTGATATTACCATCCATGGTATGATAGGGGGTTTAGCCCAGAAGAGTAAAAATACTTATTCTTCTCCTGGGTGTTAGAGTGCTTGGTACATACATCGGGGGAGACACCTGAGAAGAGTCGTGAAACAACCCCCGGTAAACAGCCTCCAGTTTGCCATACATTTCTTGCACAAGCAAAAGGTTATGATAGGAGGGTAGGGTCTGGACCTGGGTTTGATATCTATCTTAGAGCTTCGAGGCTTGGCTCTCAACACCGTAAGAACCGCTAGGACGTTTAGAATTTTTCCTTTTGATTAGGGGGAGAATATACAGTGAGAAGATCCCCCTACTACCCTCACTCGAGATAGGAAAAAAGAAAAAAAGTCCAACAGGCCTTAGTACGGTAGTAGGCATCTCCAATGTCCTAGCGCGATGCCCAATTATTTCGGTTCTTACGGTATTTGTCATTTACTTGATATTATTCATCTATCATATCAGAAATTCTCCTTGCTTGAAAACTGACATTTTACAGCTCTCCATCGTGTCGCCTCCTGCCAGGGTGTCCAAGAGATTTGTTTCACTCAAAATAACAGCTGCTTGGCTCTCTTGGCCCAAGTTGAGGTCGACAGCCTTGTGTGCTTATATAAGCAAGCATTACCCGCTTGGCAGTTCGGATATGGAGATACAGCGTGTAACTTTTGCAGGTTACACGGAGGGTGAGGGTGGGAGTCCTAGTTTGTGGAGCCCACAAAACTTACACACTACGAGTATACCTCCGTAAGTGCGTGTTTGCCTTTCCTCATCTATCGATATACGAGTGCGGCCGATAGATATATTTGTCACGTGGGTCTGATTAGAAACTTTTGGCAAGGCCCCCTTACCAAATTCTTCTTATCAGATTTGCGTGACAAATAAATCTATCCGCCATACACGCGCAATGCCACTCACCCAATCCTTTCGTCATTACAACTGTTTTTGTTTTTTTTGTTAAACCTGCTGTTTATTCATAGCCAGCTATAGGAAAATCAATGGTATTGTTACGGTTTCCCACTACGCGTGGTACTTGGGACAGGTAATGACCTTCGTCTGCCTTCGGAACTGCGCTGCGCTTTGTACAAGAGCTCTGCGAGTCTCTTGGCCCTATCTTACAATTCCCATGTAAGAATTGGTTTCTTACCAGGGCCGAGAGTATCAGTCTTTATCTTGCGAACTTGATCTGCATAGCGCATAGGTTCTTGACTCTAGGGTTGATCCGCGTAATGGGGAGGTTTTTGTATTGTAAAGAGCATAAAGTAGTAGGTAACTCAACAGATAGATGGTTGTACGAAGAGCTAATCCATCTGTGAAAACCTGGCCTTAATATAGGCCTCTTCCCACAACCCTAACCCTGTGTCACGATCTGGCTAGAGGAGCGCTAGCCAGATGAGGGAAGCAAGGAACAGGTTTCGCACATGACCTTATTTAGAGGGTATGCAGTTAAGTGATCCTCTCACACACATGACCTCGTTAGAAGGTCATGGGGCTTGTTTATGTTTAGATTGTTTTTACGCACCTGACCTCATTAGCAGGTCATGGGGCTCGTTTATATTGATTGCATTTCGCACATGACGTACAGTCGTCGTCCTGGGAAAAGTCTAGACCGGCCGGTAAGGCTTACTGGCAAGGCAGACTGGTTTATGTTTCGCACATGACCTCTTTAGTAGGTCATGTGGTTTGTTTATGTGTTTGATTTAGATTGCGTTTGATTTATGTTTTCGCAAATGACGTCGTTGAGACGTCATGGGATGTTTTTATGATGTGCGCAGATGACGCGTTCGGGGCATATGATGTTATGAAGGATTTCGCACCTGACCTCGCTTGGGGATCAGGGCAGGGTTAGGGTTGTGGGAAGAGGCCTATATAAAGGCCAGGTTTTCACAGATGGGTTAGCTCTTCACGCAACCATCTATCTATTAATTGTTACTACTACTTTACAATACAAAAACCTTTACGCTTAGACCACTTCCGCTAGACGGATTTGCTTTACAGGCAAGAACCGATTCACTGCGTGGATAGTAAAAGCAAGATCAAGACCGATACTCTCGGCACGGGTGAGAAACCGATTCTTACGTGGGAATACTAAGATAGAGCCAAGAGTCTCATAGAGCTCTGGGACACCATGCAGCGCAGTTTGGAAAGAACGAAGGTCATTACCTGTCGCGAGTTACAGGAGCAGTAGGAAACTGTAACATTTGGTTGCGTCTCCTGCGACACCTAATGACAAAAAGATGGGAACTCCACGGAATCCGGAGTTCACCCAAGATGATGAAGGAGATATCAATCTCACAGACAACACCCTTGACCAACGGAGAGTACAAGACGCGTTAGGCAAGGCAGCAAGCCAACCCTTACGAGCCGCAAGTCCGGTCACACCGGAACAGACATCACCTCCCAACAGTTCCCCTGAAGAAACAGCACGGCCCAGGAGGATGGCCGCAGCAGCAATGCCAACACCCCCGACAGGGCCTACTACGTAGGCCCTGATGATGAACGAAGACCAGATGACGAGATTGCACGGCACAATCAATGTCCAACTGGAATCAAGGCCGAAAGCAAGAGAACCGGACCGCTTCGAGGGAGACGGCGAGAAGCTACGACAGTTTCTAAGCCAGTTGGAATAGTACTTCAAGGTCAAGGGGTACGGTGAAGGGAAAGACATGATCAAAGTGCACTATGCGCAGTCCCTCTTGAGAGAAGCGGCAGGGCAATGGATAATACCGTACGTGTAAGGCAAGCGAGAACAAATATAGGCATCGTGTGAAGAATTCAAGGAAACCCTCCACACCCAGTTTAGGGACAGAAACGCCAAGGAAACGGCGAGACTCAAAGTGGAAAAGATGAGACCAGGAAAAGATAACTTTACCAACTACTGGCCCAAATTCCGCATGGTAGCAGTTGAAGTGGAGTACGATGAGGATACGGAGTATCGCAACCTCTTGGGCGGCACCAACACGAGGCTGCAAGAGGGCTGGAGGAACTCAGACCATACCTACAGGACAGCTGACAACCTGGCGGTATGGGGTGTCGATAAGGAAGACAAGATCAACCTGTTCAGGCATCTTCAACACAAGAACGCAGGAACCACCCCGATAACCCCGCCGCGTAACAACAACGGCACCCACAGGCCAGTAAGCTCACCCAGGCCGGCACCGGTGGGAGACCCAATGGATCTAGATGTGGCAGGAAGGAAGAATCGGAGGTTCCAGAGACTGTCCGACCAGGAATACCAGAAGAGAAGAAAAGAGAATGCCTACCTTCGATGGAGACTGAAGGGGCATTTCATCAAGGACTGCCAGCGAAAGGAAACGAAGCTCCAGGAGATGGACGCGACGGAGAGGCTGGAGGAGCAGGAGACTTTAAATGAAAATAAAGTCCCCGGCAGAGAGTGGTCTGCGGGACGATATACGAGGCAAACCCACTGGCATCGCACACATATCAATGAAACAAAAAAAGAAAACGAACAAGGAAAAAGGAATGAAGATCAACAGCAGGAATGGCTACGACAATGACAACGAACATCTTATGATTAAGATAAAACTATGCACACCAGATAAGGATATGGAAACGAACGCAATGCTCGACTCAGGGGCAACTGAGGATCTCATCGACAGAGGATTCTGCAAAACCCGCGAACTACCCCTGACCAAGGCAAAGAAACCAAGAGAAAATATGTGGTCAACGAGGAAAAGCAAAGTGGGACCCATCACCCATACGGCGCAAGCCGTAATGGAGATAGGGTCCTACCACGAAGCCATGACATTGCAAGTAGCGCACTTGCGGAAGCATAGTGCCATACTGGGAACGCGGTGGCTAAAGAGACACAATCCGAACATCGATTGGGAAAAAGGCCAAATCAACTTCAACAGTGAGCTATGCACACAGTTGTGCCTAGAAACTTCCCCGACGATCGACACAATCCCCAAAGAACAAGCAATACGAGAAAACCTAAGAATGCTAATCCTCCACATGAACACTGGACACGAAGAAGAGACCCCCAAAGACGAGGGCATAAGAGTAAAAGTGTTGCACTCCGACACCAGAAAACTGACACGAGGGTCTGCGAAAGCAGCAGGTCACGACCTGTATAGCACGGAGGACACAATGGTTCCCGCGAGGGGACAAAAGATGATACCAACAGGAATTGCAGTAGGACCTCCCGACGGCACCTATGCAAGAATCGCTCCACGAAGTGGTATGGCCACCCGACATGGGATTACCACAGGCGCCGCAGTGATTAATGCGGACTATAGGGGCGAGGTACAGGTCCTGCTAATAAACCTGAAGGATGAGGACTATACGATCCAAAAAGAGGATCGCATAGCGCAGATGATTATCGAGAATATCGATACCAGGGAGCTCCGCGAAGTCCGAGTCCTGGATAAGATGAAAAGAGGCGAAGAAGGATTTGGAAGCACGGGACGAGGAACCCCGAAGGACAACACCCCCACCAAAACTACCAATAAGAAACTCTTGAGCATATCATTCATATCCGCAAGGGCCTTCGGTTAACTTTACTAGAGAGGGGAACAGACAGGGATCCTCAGATGGGACGAAGGAGAAGACGGACCAACTATCGCAGAAGCGTCGACGATTAGTACGCGACTCGCGGTACAAGAAGAAGCCAAGAAGAGGAAGACAACTCTGAGGCAACTGGTCCCGAACAAATATCATGACTATCTCAACATATTCGAAGAAAATGATAGAACGGATCTTCCTCAACACAAGAGTGAAGATTATAAGATCAAGCTAGAGGAAGGGAAGGCAGCGCCATTCATGAAACTCTATCCATTAAGGGAAGAAGTGTTGAAGGCACTACGAGAATACCTCCAACAGAACCTGGCAAGACAATGGATCAGACCATCGTCCTCCTCGGTGGGGGCACCCATCATATTCGTTAAGAAGAAAGATGGGAAACTGAGACTCTGTGTGGATTTCCGGGGACTGAACGCGGTATCACAAAAAGACAGATACCCTCTGACATTGATCGATGAAGCATTGGACTGACTAGGACGGGCCAAACACTATAGGAAGCTGGATATCAAGGATGCATATCACAACATAAGGATTGCCGAAGGGGACGAATGGAAGAGGGCTTTCAGGATGCGGTACGGACTATTCGAATATTTAGTCATGCCCTTTGGACTATCTAATGCACCAGCAACATTACAACAGTGGATCAACTCCAAGTTGAGCAAGTACCTGGACATATATTGTATCGTCTACCTAGATGATATACTCATCTATTCAGACAACATGGAGCAACACCACTACGATGTCTGGAATGTACTGCAGGCATTGCAAGAAGCCAAAGTCAAGCTAAAGCCTTCGAAATGCGACTTCCATACGGAGGAAGTCGAGTACCTAAGATTTATTGTCAACCCCGAAGGCGTAAGGACCGACCCAGCTAAGACAGTGGCAATCGACGACTGGAAGGCACCCAAGAGTGTAAAGGGGGTGCAAAGCTTAGTGGGCTTTTGCAACTTTTACCGAAGGTTCATCAAAGGGTTCAGCCAGGTGGCTAAACCACTCTATGATACAACAAGGAAAGGAATCAAATGGGAATGGGGAGAAAAAGAACAATGAGCATTCGACGATATGAGAAAGCGACTTACGACAACGCCAATACTACGACATTTCGACCCCACACTACCCATCATTATCGAGACGGATGTATCCAACTATGCATGCTCCAGTATTCTCTCCCAACTCGGCGAAGACGGATTATGGAGACCGGTCGCTTTTCGATCAAAAACAATGTCACAGGGAGAGCGAAACCATGACATTCACGACAAGGAACTGTTAGCCATTGTTCAAGCAATTAAGGATTGGAGGAAGTATATGCTAGAAAGTCAACACATGATCCGTGTGATCACGGACCACAAGAACCTACTAGCGTTTACTACCACCAAGGAACTTAACGGACGACAAATCAGATGTAGCAAGACATTAAGCCAATACCATCTCCAAATAGAATACCGACCAGGCAAAGAAGGAGGAAAGCCAGATGCATTGACAAGAAGGATGGAGGACTTTCTGGACAAAGAAGAAACACGGTCACCACGACAAAGAATACTTCTTCCGAAGGAAAAGTATTTTGCCAAAGAAGAAGAAGAAGATAGCGGATACAAATCCTTGGATGAAGTAACAAGCGCCATGATCAAGGACGAAGGATACGAAGAATGCATGCGAAGAACCACGGCCAGCGACCAAGAAATCAACGAGATAAAGAAGGCCTTGAAGGAAGGCCTAAAACAGATGAAAGACATGGCCCTCGAGCTATACTGGAAAGAAAACGGATATGGATGGTACGACAACAAGATAAGGATCCCGGACGAAGAAGCGTTACGAACAGAAACAATAAGAAGGATCCACCATATCCCACAAGTGGGACACGGTGGAACAGCAAAAACGACAGCATTGATTCAACGATCATACTACTGGCCATCGATGCGCAAGGATATTAAGCAATATGTGAAGAATTGCGACACATGTCAACGAACGAAAATTGTTAAACATGCACCCTATGGACTACTCAAACCACTCGAAACTCCTGGGAGTCCATGGCAATCTATTGCGATGGATTTCATCACAGGACTACCAGAATCGAACGGTAATGACGCCATATGGGTCGTTATCGACAGACTTACGAAAATGGCGCACTTTATACCATGCAGAACCGATATGATGGCACCCCAATTCTTCAATCTGTTTAAAGACCAAGTCTTTAGACTCCACGGACTACCGAAAGATATTACTTCTGATAGAGGATCGCGCTTCACATCAGAAGTGTGGAAAGAAATCAGACGAAAATTAAGTGTCAGCCAACACTTGAGCACAGCCTTGCACCCCCAAACGGATCGTCAGACCGAACGAATGAACGTGATATTGGAACAATATCTAAGAGCCTACGTTAATTACCAACAAAGCGATAGGACGGAACTCCTATCCATGGCGGAGTTCGCATATAACAACGGACAACAAGAGACAAGTAAGATGACACCCTTCTTTGCGAACTACGGATACGACCTATCATTCGACCCGGCAGAATACCAAGTGCCGAGGAGGATAATACAGGCGGACGACATGATAAAGATGCAGGACATATTACGAGACGAAATGACTCTGGCACAAATGAGCCAGAAGGAAAAGAGCGATAAGCACCAGAAGCCAGACCCGAACCTTACTGTCGGCAACAAGGTGTGGTTGATACCACGGAATATCCGGACCACACGACCTTCGAAGAAGCTGGACTACAAGAAACTTGTACTGTTTAAGATAATTGAAAGGATCAAGCTGAGAGCATATAAGCTTGACCTCCCTGCCTCGATGAAACAGACTCATCCAACAATCCACACCAGCCTCCTTGAACCCTATCAAGAAAACTCTTTTCCCTCACAAAAGAAACCACCCCCTCCGCCTACTCGCATAGACGGAGAAGACGAATACGAACTTGACGAGATAGTCGACTCCTGCCTACACTACAGTAGACTTCAGTACCGTCCTAAGTGGACTGACTACCCGCCAGAACACGACAGAGAGTCGTACCCAGCCACCAACTTTGAGCATGCACCCGAAGCAATTCAATGATTCCATGAACGTTACCCCAACAAGCTCGGGGTACGAAACCGCAATTCAAAGAGAACAGAACGACGACGAATGGGCAAGGGCGACGGACCTACCACTCCCCCGGCTCACAGAAAAGCAGAAAGAACACAACAGCACATCCTTGACGGGATGCTTCGATGACGAGTGCCAAGTGCACATGAGCGACAAGTTCGGCTCCGGCTACTGGCCGTGCTGAAGCCACCGCACCCCGCCAAAGACCAGCCCGCTGGGTTCCCCGGAACCCAAAGGGGTGGCATTAGTCAAATACCCAGAACCCACTTCTGGGACGAAGCGAAAAGAGAGAGGGGGGCAGGAAAAACAAAAGACCCCAACGAACTGACGACGATCCCCGACAGGACACAGCGGGGACGGAATGAGCAGCCTGACCATTACCGACGCCAAGTCCCTGGAGGGACTCCTAAGGATGGCAGCAGACAGCGCAGACCGGGAGGAAGCCCTGTAGGTGGAGATCAGGGAACTACGGAAAGAGAAGAAGGAGGAAGAAAGACAACGAGTGCGATTAGAAAGGGAAGCAATCGCAGAAAGAGTGAGGGCGGGGCTGGCTGAACAGAAAGGCAGCTCCCTCTGGGAAGAGCTGAGGAAGAAAGAGAAGAGAGTTAAGAGCATGGAAGTGCTCTTGAGGGAAACAAAGAGGTGGATGAGCAAGACAGCCCGCCAGATGTTGGAAGTGGTGGAAGACGAAGGCTCGAGCAAGCCTGATGGGACTCAGGCTGCAGGAAGAGGAGAGCTGATGTCACGATCTGGCTAGAGGAGCGCTAGCCAGGTGATGGAAGCAAGGAACAGGTTTTGCACATGATCTCATTTACAGGGCATGCAGTTAAGTGATCCTCTCATGCACATGACCTCGTTAGAAGGTTATAGGGCTCGTTTATGTTTAGATTGTTTTTACGCACATGACCTCATTAGCAGATCATGGGGCTCATTTATATTGATTGCATTTCGCATATGACGTACAGTCGTCGTCATAGGAAAAGTCTAGACCGGCCGGTAAGGCTTACCGGGAGGCAGACTGGTTTATGTTTCGCGCGTGACCTCCTTAGTAGGTCATGTGGTTTGTTTATGCGTTTGATTTAGATTGCCTTTGATTTATGTTTTCGCACATGACGTCTTTGAGACGTCATGGGATGTTTTTATGATATGCGCAGATGACGTGTTTGAGGCATATGATGTTACGAAGGATTTCGCACCTGACCTCGCTTGAGGGTCAGGGCAGGGTTAGGGTTGCGGGAAGAGGCCAATATAAAGGCCGGGTTTTCACAGATAGGTTAGTTCTTCACGCAACCATCTATCTATCAATCGTTACTACTACTTTACAGTACAAAAACCTTTACGCTGCAACCACTTCCGCTAGACGGATTCGCTTTAGAGGCAGGAACCTATCCACTGCATGGATAGTAAAAGTAAGATCAAGACCTATACTCTCGGAATGGGTGAGAAACCGATTCTTATGTGGGAATACAAAGATAGGTCCAAGAGTCTCGTAGAGCTCTGGGACACCGTGCAGTGCAGTTCGGAAAGAAAGAAGGTCGTTACCTGTCGTGAGTTACAGGAGCAGTAGGAAACCGTAACACCCTGCCCTGATACTCCAGCAAGGTCAGGTGCCAAACTATTTATCACACCATATAACTCAACCGAGTCGTGTGCCCAAAACACAAAATATCCCACGACCTCTAAATGATATTATGTGCGAAAACATAAATCAAACATAATATAAATCAAACACATAAACAAACCATGTGACCTACTCACCAGGTCACATGCGAAACATGAACAAGTGTGCCTTGCCGGTAAGCCTTACCAGCCAGCCTAGACTCTCCCTATGATGTCAATCGTACGTCATATGCGAAATGCAATCAAATACAAGCGAGCCCCAAGGCCTGCTGAGGAGGTCATGTGCGTAAAAGAATAACTTAACTGTATGACCTCTAAACGAGGTCATGTGTGAAACCTGTTCCCTGCTTCTGACACTAGGCTAGTGCTCCTCTAGCCAGATCGTGACAGGTATCGACCCTGAGGTATAACCTAAAACCTCTATAACAAAAGAAAACTCTCCCTAAAACAACAATTTATCGATGAAAATCTACCACCACCATCCCGTCATTCTTGTCGCACAATTTCGTTTATCCGATACAAATCCATCCCATTTGGGAAAAGGAAAAGCCTCCAATCACAATGGAAAATTTATCCTATTCTGTAAAACATAAGGGACAAAGTCCTGCAACAAAACCCGAGCCCTCTTATCCCACTTCCACAGCCCCGAATGCGCAGCCATGTTGAATGTCCCCACTGGTAACTCCACTCTGGCCAGAGTCAGGGCAGGACATTTCATAACGTGTTCCAGTAATCTGGGGCCCCATTGCATCTGCTGCACGTAAGGTCTCTGTACTGGTTTGACCAGCCCGTGTATGCATTTAGGTAGCTCTTGTGTGCCCTCATCTGGTGGATCCTACCAGCCTGAAACTTGCGAGCATCATGAAGCTTCAACAGTCTTGGTAGGGGGGCCTATAAGTGTAGTACGGCAGGTATGGCTTTCTTCGCCACTTGGCAAATATCCCCTTTGTGATTTTATCTCAAGTCTTCACAAATACCTCTGCATCTTGTGGGATGGCCTGGGCAAGCCAGGATGGTTTCATAGGTATCCTGCTTTCCAGGAAAGGTGGGTCTGCCCAAGCTGCCAGCTCGTCTATTGGTAGCTGTACTGGTTGTATTGTTGTAGCATTCGAGGTCCAAACCTGGGGCCTCACGCTGCCTTTATTTGGATCAAAAGCCTGCCTCTGGTTCGTTTCCACCCTAAACTGGCTGTTTGTTGGGAAGAACATTGGAAGCATGGCTGTCGCTACATTGTTTTCGGGTATGGCCGTGACCAGCCGCATCACGGTTATTTTCTTTATCTGCTGTATGTACAGTGCTATCGGCGCCAGGCCGACTTCGGCTAACAGAACCTTCTTGTTTGTCACCAAGAACATGTTCATAACCCAACTGGCTACACTGTTCTAAAGCTTTTTGCATTTTTCCCCGTATTGTTTTTGTCGGGCTAAGAACTTGCGCTTCATACAACAGTGTATGTAACTTTAACGACCTAGCATATGTGAGCTATGGTAGCTGGAATCTACACCCATGCAGGTAGCTAGGAGGCGAACTGGTAAGAACCGGCAGGCAAGGAAGACCTTGACCAAGGGAGACCCGATGGCCCTGGATCCAAGATCAACAGAACTAGCTGGCCAAGGTACCTAGAGACTTGGATACACCCAGAAGCGGAGTCAGAGTACTTAGGGACCTTGAAGAGGCAGTTACTCCACTAGGGCGGGTAACTGGGTAAAGGTCGGATTGGTCTATCTCCGGCAATGGAATGGACAGGGTAACAGAGTAAAGTCCCCTTGTCCAGGGGGGCAAGGTTACCCTACCCTCAGGATCAGGTTACCCTGCCTAAAGTCCTTAGTTACCCTACCTTACAATACGAAGTGCCTCGCGGAGTTTGGGAAGAATAACCGGAATGTTTGTCACGCGAAACGAGGTTGAATACCGCCATCTGAGGTTCTGGGAGATGCTATTGGGCGAGCTACGTAGCTCCGAAGAAGCTGTAAATTGGAGACATTATTTCTATCATGCCACTGCGGCCCCGCCTTGAGGCCCGGACATCATCGGAGAGTGGGTGTGTAGTTGTGTCCAGTCTGGCAAAGAGGTATCTTTGGAGACCTGCATGGAACACCGTATGTGTCGCTGCTGTCCGGTCGACCATAGGCTGGTCGCAGCATATACAAGGGGCCACAGGGTGGAAGGTGGAGTACCCCTTGCAAGTTGTTGGGAGTAAAATGGACCAAAACCAGGGGAGTTAATGGGGGTTCACTGTGGGGGTCCCGAAGGTCGTTGGGGGTGGTGCTGGGGCAACCGGGAGAGTTTCATACCTACCAAGCCCGAATGTGCTCCCAACACCATAGGATCTGAAAAGGAAGTGTAGAGACACTAAACGCATGGTTTCTACTACAAGTAAGTAGGATCCAAGGTAGTGGTCATGGGTAGCGCCAATTGGATCACTCCTGGACCACCGGATACTGTGAAAGACAGCAGAAGCCCGAGACTCGTAAATAGTAGATAGATAAACTGCTGGCGGTAGCTTCCGGGTCAAGTAGAGACCACTGCATATGGGAAGGGTGTCATAGATAGTCCCGTTCATCGGGTGTCTTGACTGTTAGCCACTGGCAAGGCACCAATGCGAAAAGGTTTTCACTCTGGCAGCAGAATTGAGAATGCGCTGCAGAAACGATATTCGTATGAGGTGAATGTGGACTGGGGTGCATCGAGACTTGCATGCCCGAAGGGTGTGCTAGGAGATGTGTCGGACCACCCTTAGTGGAGAAGGAGGTGCTCCAATAGTTGGAGTAAACTGATGAGGGAGCTTCTGGCATAAGATAAAACTACTTGAACGTCTCCACAAGAACTCTCCTACTCCAACAAACAATCGTCTTGAGACCTTAATTGAGTGAAGCGTCAGGATTAATGATATAAAGTTTTACCGTTTACTTTACTCTTACATTGTGTGAACCTTTGGCAATAAGTGTGAAGTTTTCCAGTGCCGTGGCACCCTGGGGATCCATCTTCCTAGGCAAGCCCCTGTTATGGCATATCGTTAAGGGAGCTCCTCGCTTAACTCCTCTGCTGATTAATTGTTTATCGACCTTGGGCACTGACCTTGCGTGAAAACTAGGAACCTTGTCTTGAACAAGTAGCCCAGGGTGGAAAGTGCAATGGCTAGTACTGAACTTCGATCCAGAATGGAATCCAATTGGGATTCCGACCTTGATCTTGATGAAAATGCCACCAACACCTTTCATGCGTCAGTTCTTGCGTACGTTTGCGGTATTGACTGGGATGGTCACCAGTTGCTATTAGAGGCCGCCCCAACTCAGTTACCCATTGAATGCCTTGATCTGATGATTGCAGATTCTCGCACCGTGGCGCTCTCATTTTTCTAAGGCTCTACCCCTGTCTACAACATGTACCCTCCCCCGCCGCAGGACGTCGCATTCAGTGAGTTCTCCCATGAGTTCGTTGAACCTTACATTGTCCGCCAGGTATCCAAGTCGATTGCGGAAGCGAAGTGGGAACTAAGGAACTGGAACACAGAGCAGCAGCAGGTGTTCCATAAACATATTATTACGGCAGCGGTGGAATGGATGAAAGTGGAGCTAGAGGCATACCTGCGGATGCTAAGGGATCAACATGCACTGGAGACTTGGATGGCAGCCTTGGAAAAGGCCTTTGAAGGAGGGTACAGTATTGATGCTAACAATGATGTCCTGATGTTAGAGGCTGCAGCACCACTCCCACTCGTCCATACCAAACAAGCGAATTTCGGCATAGAGTTGGCAATGAGAGCCAGGGACGACCAAGGGAGGGGGTACCTGAGCCCGGTCGGTATACGAATGTTGGAAAGGCTGAAAGGCGACGGCTATAGCTATACCTCCTCCTTCTCAAGAGCATCTACAGGCTCGCTGTCCATCCCCCCCTCGATCGCCTGCAGTCGTTCGGATAGTCCCACAGTCGGCCCCACTGATGGAGGTTGAGTAAGGAAAAGGATGTCTAAACCGAAGGGTATTATGGCCCTGGATACACCTAACCCTACTCCTCGCCCAACCCCTGCCCCTATTATTCCACCCGCAACACTATCAGTTGCAACTCCTGTACCTCCCATGGCCGCCCCAAGACCCACTCCTTTACCCATCCCTCCTCCAGTAGTCCCTAGTTCTGACCTACCTCCTACCGCCCCCTCCCTGCCGATGGCTTCGGCTACTCTGGGATTCCGTCCGATGCGTGCCGCATCACCTGGGTTCATTGAACAGGTACGGCGCCATCAGAAGCCCCGTCATTGGCGACCCCTATCCCCGGACCGGGAACACCAGCACGCGCAGTTCCTTGGGTACCAGTCATTCCCTCGGCACCCTCAAAACTAAATCTTCCCTCCGGGCTCCCCACTATCCCAAGTGGCAATTCGGACAGCCAAGACGAGTTCTGTCTGTCGCGCTGTAAGTTGCAAGAAACCCGGATGGGGTGGATTCATTACCACTCCTATCGGTGTAGGAAGGAACCACGAACACTGGTGAGGCATAGAAGAAGACAGAAGGAAGGAGATGGACGACCAACATGTGGATATGGTGGGTCATGAAGGCACGCTGGCCCCCTGATGCAACCACTGAGTTGTCCAGAGCTGCAGTCATTTCTGTGGATAACACTGGCAGCGCCCAACCCAACTCCAGAGAGTGGGTGACGCCCTGATCCACCACTGGCACCAGGACCATCAGGCACTGACCCTCCAGAGGATGGCAACCAGGAGGGTTGGGAGGAACGGTTTGATGGGTACCTTAGACCCTGGGAATTCGAAGGCGGGAATGCCAGAGGCAGTGGGGACGGAAATGCGGCCCATGGAGTTGGTACGATGGGAGCAGGTGGAGACCCAGGGGACTCTGACCATGACAGCTTAGTTAATAATGATGACGGAGATTCTCTCCCCAATTTGACCCCCTTCCTCAGTACTCGCAAGGATGCCTGGGGCAACGAGAAAAAACAGTGGTGTGACCGCCGGGCCAAGAGGCTTGCGAGAGCCCGGAGGGGTACCAGTTCAGCCCCTAGGCCTATACCGGGACACCAGCAGAAGAAGCTGGACAAGCTGAATGGTATTGCTCCCTTTAAGGGCACAGTTACAGAACACGCGAGCCTCTGGACCTTGGCAGAGGTCAAATTCGAGTGCTTTGCGGATTGCAAGTTAACCAACATGGATAAGGCAAACTTGGTGATCCCCTCCTTGAAGACTCAGCCTGGGCATGGTACCTTGGGTAGCATGGGCACGATAACAAGAAGCTGCCAAGCACACTGGCATTCCAGTAAAGGACAGGAACCCCTTACGGACATGGAAAGGGTTCCAAGAACAACTGAAACGAAGTTTCGGTAGCGACCAGGCTGGGTGAGATTGATCGCTTCTCGAGTGGCGAGACCTTGTGATGAAGCCACATCACATCGATGAGTACCTGGACAAGATAATTCACTATATGTATAACCTGAGCTATACAGACCTAGTACAGGTATGAGACAAGGCTTGATTAGGCATCACTCAAGAGGTTTGGAATTCATGGACACTTAAGGAGCCACATCCGAGTGGGCTGAAGGAGTACTTTGATCTTCTCTAGAAGGTCGGGCATAGACTGGAAGACAACAACCGGTTCAGCAACCACATCATCCGCTCAGCCCCATGGTCTCCGCCCTCCGATAACGAGGAGGATAGATCCTTGATGTCTGGCAGGTTCAAGAAGAAGGAGAAAGGTGTGGGGAGAAAAACCCAGAGGTCTGCCAAACCTGCTAACTTCAATGCGGGAAAACCGGCAAAGCTGGCGACTTCGGAGTATGAAATAGGGCATCAGGAAATCCAGTCGACTTTCACTGAACATCCGAGGAAGCACAACCAGTGCCCCAAATGTGGACAAAGCGGACATTTCTGGAGGAAGTGTACCGCGACGTCCCCGGTCGTGGGTTCCTCCTGGCAGGCTCGTGGGTTGAAATAGTCAGCCCCAGTAAGCGAGCCTTCACGTACGGGCAAGCGGCTAAAGCGCATTGAAGCATCACCTCCAGCCCCCTTGTCAATGGTATTGGAAGTCGGCCAGGCATCACCCCAGAAAATGGAGGTTGATACCGATGGCTTAGAATAGGTGTAACGGGGGCTCGCCTAGGAAGATGGATCCCAAGGGTGCGACCGCACCGAACAACTTCAAACTTATTTGCCCAAGGTTCACACAATATAAGAGTAAAGTAAGCGGTAAAACTTAATATTGTTAAGCCTGACACTTCCCTCAATTAAGGTCTTGAGAGGATTGATTGTTGGAGTAGGAGAGTTCTCGCATAGACGTTCTAGTAGTTTTATCTTATGCCAGAAACTCCCCCATCAGTTTACTCCAACTATTCCAGCACACCCTTCTCCGCTAAGGATGGTCCGACACATCTCCTAGCATCCCCTCTTCGGGTATGCAAGTGTCAGTAGACTCTAGTCGGCATTCAACTTATGCGTGTAGTGTTTCTACGGTGTATTCTCAATTTGGCCGCGCGAGTAAAAACCTTTTCGCATCAGTGCCTGGCCAGGGGTTAACAGTCGAGACACCACATGAACGGGACTATCTATGACACCCTTCATATATGCAATGGTTCCTGCTTGACCCCGGAAGCTACCGTGAGCGGTTTATCTATCTAGTATTTATGAGTCTGGGGCTTCCAGTGTGTTCCGCAGTATCCAGTGGTCGGGGAGTGATCCAATGGGCGCTACCCATGACCACCAGCTTGGATCCACCTTACCTGTGGTAGGAATCATACGTTTAGTGTCTCTACACTTACCTTTCAGATCCTATGCCTTTGAGGCCACGTTCGGACTTGATAGGTGCAAAACTCGCCTGGTCGCCGTGGCACCACCGGGGACTACCTTTGGGACCCCCATGGTTAACTCCCGTTAACTCCGTCAGTTTTGGTCCGCTTTACTCTGAACAACTTGGAGGAGGTACTTCACCTTCTACCCTATGCCCCCTCATATGTCCCGCGAACGGCTTATGGTCAACTGGACGGCAGCGACGTATGTGGTGTTGCAAGCCGGTCTGCGAAGAACCTTCTTTGCTGGACTGCGCACAACTACACGCCCGTTTGCCCATGACGTCCTGGGCCCAAGGCGGCGCCGGAGGGGCATGATAGGAATAATGTCTCCAATTTAGAGCTTCTTCGGAGCCGTATAGCTCACCCAATAGCATCTCCCGGAACCCCAGATTCCAGTTGTGTGCATGGTTTCGTGTGACAAACATTCTGGTCAATTTTCCCGAACTCCGTGCGGGACTTTGTATTGAATCGTATGGTAACTCAGAACCTTAGGCAGGGTAACCCGAGCCCCAAGGCAGGGTAACCTGATCCTGCAGGTAGGGTAACCTTGCCCGCTAGATAAGGGGATTTTACCCTGTTACCCTGCCTATTCCCTTGCCAGAGATAGACCCTTCCCCAGTTACCCGGCGTGGCTGAGTAACTGCCTCTTCAGACGTCCCTAAGTACGCTGACACCGCTCCTGGGTGTATCCGAGTATCTAGGTACCCTTGCAAGCTTTTTCGGTTCTTCATGGAGCCCGGGACATTGGGTCTCCATAGGTCAACACCTTCCTTGCCTGCCGGTTCCTACCAGTTTGCCTCTGGGCTACGCGTATAGGTATAGGTCCCGGCTGCCATAGCTCATGTATGCTGGGTCGTTACATCACTCCCCTCTTTTCTACAGTCCGTCCCGGACCGTTAGCGGTGTCTCTTATTTCCCTGACTCGATTCCACCAAGACCCTATGGTCCCTGGGCTTGGACGGATATCTTTGGTGGAAATCCAAAATGGCCTGTAAGCCTGTCCCTTCTAGCATCTCATAGGGCTCCCACAAGTTCTCCTCCGCTCCATAGCCTTCCCATGAAACCAGGTACTGGACAAAGCATGACGGGAACTTTGCGTTGGCTCCTCCATACCATCGACTGTCCAACATGGCTTCGATAACATAACTGGCCTCATTGTCTACAAGTTCAGGGGTGGGGACTTCCTTGACCCTACCTGATCCCGGATCCTCACAATATAGTTCCCACAATGTGACATTGAAGACTGGGCGGATGCTCCACCTGGCGGGCCGTTGGAGTTTGTATGCTCGAGTACCCACCCGACGTTTGACCACAAAGGGGCCAGACATCCAGTGGTCCGGCTTCTCTAGCGGACGCTTACTACGGATGTTTTCACTCTTCAACATCACGCGGTCCGCCTTCTTAGCCCGTCCAGCCGCCACACCCTCCCAGGTGATGTAGTCCGGTGATGGCAACCATTTCTGGTCATACCATGTTCGCTGCCATTTCTGTGCCCGTTGGATTGGTTCCCGAATCTCCTGCCAGATTCCTTCCCATTGCTTAACCAAGAGCTCACTACTAGGGTGTATTCCTTGATCATCAGACACCGCGCCTGACCAGTTTGTCTGTGGATTAAATCCGTAGTTAATCTCGAACGGCGACAGTCTGGCAGATTCCAATGTCGAGGTGTTGTACGCATGTTCCGCAAGCAGCAATAGCGAAACCCAATCATCCTGTTGGTAGGAACAGTGGCTACGCTAGTACTCCTCCAGTGTCTGGTTGACCCTCTCAGTTTGCCCGCCAGTCTCGGGGTGGAATGCGGTCGAAATGTCGAGTTTCACTTGCAACATGTGCATCAGACTCATCCAGAACTTGGATGTGAATTGGCTATCGTGGTTGGAGATGATTGACTCTAGGAGTCCATGAAGGCGCCAAACTTCCTTCAGGAGTGTCAAGGCAAGCTCCTTGATAGGTACCTCAGTGGTCAGGGGTATAAAGTGTGCCATTTTCAAAAATATGTCCATGATGACCGAGATTTTGGTATCCCCTTCTGACTCTGGCAGGGCTACGATGAAGTCCATTGAAATCGCTGTCCGAGGCCGCATTACAACATCGATGGGTTTCAGCAGACCGAAGTTCTTGTGTCTGATGGACGTATTCCTTTGGCATGTACCACACGTCCGACGTAGTTTGTGATGTGCTCGTCCATCTTTAGCCAATAGAAGTTAGCCCTAACCCTACCAATGGTTTTGTAAGTGCCGCAGTGTCCCGTGATTCAGGAGTCATGTTTAGCCTCCATGATTGTCTGCTTTAAATTCTGACCCTTAGGAACATACCACCTGTTGTTGTACGGGGGTAAGCCCTTTTCCGTCATGAAGTGCCGGTCAACCTCTTTGTCACCGGAAGTCATTGCCTTCAGGATCCTCAAGTATTCCTGATCCTGTTGTATCGCTTCCTTCAGTTGACCCAAAAAGGAAGACTGGAGCCAAAACCCTTCGCACACCTGCAACACCTGTGATCGCAAGATGTCCCGTTCCTCACTCCCAACCCATTGTCCTGGGCGAAAAAAGTAACAGTGGCGGAAAATCAGTCCCTGCTTCAGGGCAGCAGTCCCTACACCGCGACAAAGCATTGGCCTTCTCCTTCAACCGTCCCTCCCGGTAAACTACCTTGAAGTTATACAGTTGTAGGAACTCAGCCCAGTGGTGCTGCCTGCGGTTAAGGACCTTGGTACTATGAAAGTACTCCATATTCTTATGATCCGTATAGATCACCAATTGGTGCGTTACCGAGCGTAGGAGATGATCCCATTCCAGGAACGCCGCTACGATAGCAGTCATTTCCTTATCATGAACATCATAAATAATCTCCGCTGGGTGAAACTTCCTACTATGATAGGCCACTGGATGCCATCTCTCATCTTCACAAAACTGGGAGAGGACGGCTCTTAGAGCAAAGTCACTAGCGTTGGTTTCCAGCCGGGTTGGCCGTTCAGGGTCAAAATATGCTAGGATAGGTTTGGACGTGAATGCTTCCTTCAGATGATCGAAGGCCTGCTGAGAAGCAGGCGTCCATTCCCATTGGACAACCTTCTTCATCAAGTCCGTCAGAGGTTTTGCTATCTTACTGAAACCCTCTATGAACCGACGACAGAAGTTGGCATAGCTCACAAAACTTTGAATAGCAACGACGCACGTGGGAGATGACCAATCCCTGATTATTTGTACCTTTTCTGACAACGTAGAGATCCCCATATCGAAGATCTTATATCCGCAGAATTCGACTTCCCGTTGGTGGAAACTTGACTTCTTCTTGCTTACACAAAGTCTGGCTTTCCGTAATTTCTCCATGCCATGTCTTACCATTACAACACGCTCTTCCCTAGTTTCGGAGTAGATTAAGATGTTATCCATATATGCAATGACCCCTTCATCCATGAGGTCCCGGAAGACCTCATTTATCATGTAACGGGGGCTCCCCTAGGAAGATGGATCCCAACGGTACGACTGCACTGAACAACTTCAAACTTATTCGCCAAAGGTTCAGACAATGGAAGAGTAAAGTAAACGGTAAAACTTAATATCGTTAAGCCTGATGCTTCACTCAATTAAGGTCTCGGGAGGATTGATTGTCGGAGTAGGAGAGTTCTTGCATAGACGTTCAAGTAGTTTTATCTTATGCCAGAAACTCCCCCATCAGTTTACTCCAACTATCTGAGCATACCCTTCTCTGCTAAGGGTGGTCCAACACATCTCCTAGCATCCCCTTTCGGGCATGCAAGTGTCGACACACTCTAGTCGGCATTCAACTTATGTGAGTAACGTTTCTGCGGCGTATTGTCAATTTGACCGCCGGAGTGGAAACCTCTTCGCATCGGTGCCTTGCTAGTGGCTAACAGCTAACACACCGCATGAACGGGACCATCTTTGACACTCTTCCCATATGCGTTGGTCCCCACTTGACCCCGCAAGCTACCGTGAACAGTTTATCTATCTACTATTTACGTGTCTCGGGCTTCCAGTGTCTTCTGCACTATCCGCTGGTCCGGGAGTGATCCAATTGGCGCTACCCATGACCACTACCTCGGATCCACCTTGCCTGTGGTAGTAATCATGCATTTAGTGTCTCTGCACTTCACCATATGCCCACTCATATCCTGCGAACAGCTTACGGTCGACCGGACGGCAGCAACGTATACGGTGTTGCAGGCTGGTCTCCAAAGATCCCTCTTTACTAGACTGCGTACAACTGCACACCCGTCTGCCCATGACGTCCGGTCCTTAGGGCGGGGCCGGAGGGGCATGATAGGAATAATATCTCCAATCTACAGCTTCTTCGGAGCTGTATAGCTTGCCCAATAGCATCTCCTACAACCCCAGATTCCTCTATGGTGCGTTGTTTCGGGTGACAAACATTCTCTTCAATTTTCCTGAATTCTCCAAGGGACTTCATTTTGAAACGCAGGGTAACTCAGGACCTTTGGCAGGGTAACCCGAGCCCCAAGGCAGGGCAACCTGATCCTGAAGGTAGGGTAACCTTGCCTGCTGGACAAGGGGACTTTTTACTCTGTTACCCGGTCTATCCCTTCAACGGGAATAGACATTTCCCCAGTTACCCGGCCTGGCTGTGTAACCGCCCCCTCAGAGGTCCCTAAGTACGCTGACACTGCTACAGGGTGTACCCACATCTCTAGGTACCCTTGCAAGCTATTTCTGTTCGTCTTAGAGCCCGGGCCATTGGGCCTCCCCAGGTCAAGGTCTTTCTTGCCTGCCGGTTCCTATTCAGTCTGCCTCAGGGCTGCCTGGATGGGTATAGGTTCCGGCTGCCATCGCTCATGTATGCTGGGTCGTTATATCACTCCTCTCTTCTCTACGGTCCGTCCTGCACCTTTAGCGTCGTCTCTTATTTCCACCACTCGATTCCCCCAGGACCCTATGGTCCCCGGGCTTGGACGGATATCTTTGGTGGAAATCCAGAATGGCCTGTAGGCCTGTCCCTTCTAGCATCTCATAGGGCTCCCACGAGCTCTCCTCAGCTCCATAGCCTTCCCATGAAACCAGGTACTGGACAAAGCGTGGCGGGAACTTCGCCTTTGCTCCTCCATACCATCGACTCTCCAACACGGCTTTAATAACATAACCGGGCTCATTATCTACAAGTTCCGGGGTGGGGACTTCCTTGACCCTACCGGATCCCGGGTCCTCACGGTATGGTTCCAGCAACGTGACATTGAACACTGGGTGGATGCTCCATCTGGCGGGCCATTGGAGTTCGTATACTCGTGTACCCACCCGACGTTTGACTACAAAGTGGCCTAATATCTGGTGGTCCAGCTTCTCCATCGGACGCTTAGGACAGATGTTTTTCCTGGTCGACATCACGCAGTCCACCTTCTTAGCCCATCCAGCGGCCATATCCTCCAAGGTGACATGGGCTGGTGAGGGCAATCTCTTCTGGTCATGCCATTTTAGTTGCCATTCCTGTGGCCCTTGGACTGTTTCTCAAATCTCTTGCCAGGTTCCTTCCCATTCCTTAACCAAGAGGTCACTA
Organism: Tuber magnatum; assembly: GCA_003182015.1. Taxonomy (NCBI): domain Eukaryota; kingdom Fungi; phylum Ascomycota; class Pezizomycetes; order Pezizales; family Tuberaceae; genus Tuber; species Tuber magnatum. The sequence goes on from PYWC01000013.1 coordinate 1,573,419, forward strand.
CTAGGGTGTATCCCTTGATTATCCAACACTAAACCCAACTAGTTTGTCTGTGGATTAAATCCGTAGTTAATCTTGAACCGTGATAGTCTTGTGGATTCTGATGTCTAGGTATTGTATGCATATTCTGGAAGCGGCAATAGCACAACCCAGTCATCCTGTTGGTAGGAACAGTCGCTATGTAAGTACTAGTCCAGTGTCTGATTGACCCTCTCAGTTTGCCCATCAGTCTCGGGGTGGAACACAGTCGAAATATTCAATTTTACTTGCAACATGTGCATCTGACTCATGCAGAACTTGGATGTGAATCGGCTATCTCGGTTGGAGATGATTGACTCTGGTAGTCCATGAAGGCACCAAAGTTCCTTCAGGAATATCAAGGCAAGTTCCTTGATGGGTACCTCGGTGGTCAGTGGTATGAAATGTGCCATTTTGGAAAATCTGTCCACAATGACCCAGATTTTTGTATACCCTTCTGAATCTGGTAGCGCTGCAATAAAGTCTGTTGAAATCGCTGTCCAAGGCCACATTGGAACATCAACGGGTTCCAGCAGACCAAACATCTTGTGCCTGATGGACGTATTCTGTTGACACGGATCACATGTTCGCATATGGTCTGTAATGTGCTTGTCTATCTTCGGCCAGTAGAAATTAGCCCTAACCCTGCCAATGGTCTTGTAAGTCCAGAAGTGTCCCGCGATCCGGGAGTCATGTTCTGGCTCCATGATTGTCTGCTTCAGGTTCTAACCCTTTGGAACATACTACCTGTTCTTGTACAGCAGTAAGCCCTTTTCCGTCGTGAAGTGCGGGTCAACCTCTTTATCACCGGAAGTCGTTGCCTTCAGGATCCTCAAGTATTCCTGATCCTGTTGTATCGCTTCCTCTAGTTGATCCAAAAAGGAAGACTGGAGCTGGAACCCTTGGCACACCTGCAACACCTGTGATCGCAGGATGTCCCGTTCCTGGCTCCCAACCCACTGTCCAGGGCAAAAGAACGACTGTGGCAGGAAATCACTCCCCCCTTCAGGGCGGTAGTCCCTACGCCGTGACAAAGCATCGGCCTTCTCATTCAACCATCCCTCACGGTAAACTACCTTGAAGTTAAACGGTTGTAGGAATTCAGCCCAGCAGTGCTGCCTGCGCTTAAGGATCTTAGTACTATTAAAGTAGTCTAAATTCTGATGATCTGTACAGATCACCAATTGGTCCATTACCGAGTGTAGCAGATGATCCTATTCCTTGAATGCCGCTACGATAGCAGTCATTTCCTTATCATGGACATCATAATTAATCTCCGCTGGGTGAAACTTCCTACTATGGTAGGCCAGTGGATGCCGTCTCTCATCTTCACAAAACTGGGAGAGGACAGCTCCTAGAGCAAAGTCACTGGCGTCAGTTTCTAGCCTGGTTGGCCGTTCAGGGTCAAAAGGTGCTAGGATGGGTTTGGGCGTGAACGCTTCCTTCCAATGATCGTAGGCCTGCTGGCAAGCAGGCATCCATTCCCACGGGACATCCTTCTTCGTCAAGTCCATCAGAGGTTTCGCTATCTTACTGAAACCCTCTATGAACCGACGACAGAAGTTGGCAAAGCCCACAAAGCTTTGGACGTCGACGACGCACGTCGGAGGTGACCAATCTCTGATTGTTTGCACCTTTTCTGACAATATAGAGATCCCCATATCGGAGATCTTCTATTCAAGGAATTCGACATCCCGTTGGTGGAAACTGGACTTCTTCATGCTTACGCATAGTCTAGCTTTCTGCAACTTCTCCATCACACGTCGTACCATTGTGACATGCTCTTCCATAGTTTCGGAGTAGATTAAGACGTCCGCCATGTATGCAATAACTCCTTCATCCATAAGATCCCAGAAGACCTCCTTTATCATGCTCTGGAAAGTTGCCCAGGTGTTACATAACCCAAATGGCATAACCGTGTATTCATACAGTCCATACCTACACCAGAAAGCCGTCCTCCTTTCCTCCCCTTCTGCCATCCTCAGAAGATAGTAGCCGTTCTTCAAGTCCAACTTCGTGAACATAAGAGCTTTTCCTAGACTATCGCGCAGCTCATTCATCTACGGTAGAGGATACTTACTCTGAACCGTGATTTTGTTCAACCCTTGGTAATCTATTACCAGTCTTAATGTACCATCTGGTTTTGGCACAAAGAGGATAGGAGCTGCTACCGATGAACTGGATCGCCGTAGCTTTCTTGTTCGCAGCACGTCATTGAGATATTCCTGGAGTGCCTTAAGCTCCTTTTCCGACAACGGATAGATAGGCCCAAACGGAGGTTGAGTCCCAGGCTGCAGCCCAATCGTATGGTCGCACTTCGAGTGCTCCGGTAATGCCTCAATCCATTCTTGACTGAAGATATCCCCGTAGTCCTTATACTCGCGGAGTAGCTTAACCGTAATTTCAGCACCTTTCTCATCAGAGAATTGCACAATTCCCAACAGGTACTCATTACTAGGGTCTTCAGCTAGCAGTTCTTCGTCTGACATGAATACTAACCGCCTCTGCTCTGCTAGGCAGTTGGCCTTGCAGAAATCTGAGCGCCAGGTCAGTGATTGAGTTTTCCAATCTATGTCTGGGTTATGGTCCTTCAGCGATGACATAGGTAGGTACCTGTCCACCTTTGTGTCTGGCATGTCCATGACTTCAAAGCGCATCTCCTTGTGGTGGTCGCCTATCTTCATCTCCAATGACTTAGTATGGTGCAGACCTGACCTCGGAATGTGGTTTCCACTTGCGTTGCTAATTGGCACGTGTACCTTTCGCCGTACACAAGGTGCCTGAGTCTGTTTAACCTATCGGCTACTAAGCACCTGCCCAGTAGCCCCACTGTCCAGCAACAATAGTGCTTCGGCGCGTACTTGTCGCGCTCCAATCATTCAGTCTAGTTTCAACCGTAGGTGGATAGACTTAGTGTCACAAGGCAAGCTGTCACGTTTCTGCCTCTTTGCTTGTCTTAGGGGCTTAGTCATCTTGTCTTACTAATTGTGGGGTCTCTTGCCTTTGGACACAAGAGCGGTCACAACGGGCTGGTAAGGATTCTACGGATTGGAATATTCGGGGTCACAATTGCTAGGGTGTTTACTATCACGCCAGCATGATTTCGGGTACTAAACCCTACTCATGTAAACTTTGAAAATAACGCTTTTATTTAATCAGGTCCTACCTGAACCAATTCCCTTTCACACTAAAGATAACAATATTCCGAGGTTGGTAGAGGTCCACCATTGGACTGGTTCCAAGCGAAGCAACAAGGTGCTTCCCCAATGTCGAGCATCTCCTCTAGCAAGACCTCGCCCAGGCTCAACCAAAATCATGTCCCTCGACACAGTCATCCAGCCAAGGAAATCCGGAAAGAAATACTCATAACTAGAACAAAGGAAATAACCAGAAACCCAACCAAGGAAAGATCACCCAGTCCACCGCCCGCGGCCCCAAACATCTACCTGCCAACATGCTCTGGGTGCAGTCAGTATGATGTTCGTCCAGGCCGTATAGGGGTACTTACCCATCCCAGAACCATTTCCTAGATTCTTATATCCATCCCTGGTGGGCCTATGGGTGTGGGTCAGCAAGGTTATGCCTTAAGCAGAATGGGTTCTTACCCATTCTGAGCTGTCAGTATCACCCTCCATTGTCTGAGGTGATGCCTTGCAGACTTCCAAGGTCTTTGGCGAGGAGGCTGGAGGTGGCACTTCAATGCGCTTTAACCGCTTGTCCGTACCGAGGGGCTCGCTTACCGGGGCTGACCTTTTCAACCCACGCGCCTGTTTGGATGAACTGATGACTGGAGACGTCGGGGTACACTTTCTCCAGAAGTGTCCGGTTGGTGCGGATTTGGTATACTGGTTGTATTTCCTCCGATGTTCAGTCCATCTTGACGGGATTTCCTTGTGTGCTATTGCATACCCAGAAGTCGCCGGCTTTGCCTATTTCCATGCATTGAAATTAGTAGGTTCGGCAGACCTTTGATTTTGTCTGCCCGAAACTTTCTCCTTCTTCTTAAACCTGCCAGACCTCCAGGATCTATCTTCCTTCTTGTCGGTGGCCTGAGACCATTGGGCGGGGTGGATGACATGGTTGCTGAACCTGTTGTTGTCTTCCAGTGTATGCCTGACCTTCCGCAGAGGATCAAGGTACTCGTTCAGGACAGTCGAATGGGGCTCCTTAAGTGCCCACGCATTCCGAACCTCTTGAGTAATGCCCGATCGAACCTTGTCCCATACCTGCACAGGATCTGTATAGCTAAGCTTATACATATAATCAATTATCTTGTCCAGGTACTCGTCGATGCGATATGGCTTCATCACAAGCTCTCGCCACTCGAGAAGGGATCGATCTCGCTTGGCCTGGTCTCCGCCGAAACTTCGTTCCAATCGTTCTCGGAACCCTTTCCATGTCCGTAAGGGGTTGCTGTCCTTTACAGGAATGCTAGTGTGCTTGGCAGCTTCCTTGTTAATGTGTTCATGCAGCCCCAGGTACCGTGCCCGGGCGGAATCTTCAAGAAGGGGGATCACCAAGTTTACCTCATCCATATCGGTTAACTTGTGATCCGCAAAGTATTCAAATTTGACCTCTACCAGGGTCAAGGAGCCTGCGAGTTCCGTATCTTTGCCCTTGAACACCGGGATACCACTCAGCCTTTCCGTCTTCTTTTGCCAAGGTCTTGGCGCAGGCCTAGGAGCTCAACTGGTGCCCCTCAGGGCGCTGGCTAGCCTCTTGGCCTGGCGGTCCTACAGTCGTTTCTTTGCATTCCTCCAGTCATACTTGCGAGCACTGAGGTAGGGGGTCAAATTGGGGCAAGAATCCCAGTTATCATCATTGTCTGAGCTATCATGGTCAGAGTCCGCTGGATATCCAGCAGCTCCCGCAGTACCACCTCCTAGTGGCACATTTCCATCACCACTACCTCCGGTATTCCCACCTTGGGACTCCTGGGGCTTGTCATACCCATCAAACCCTTCCTGCTGGCCATCTTGATTCCCATCCTGGGGGGGGTTAGCCCCTGATGGTACTGATGCCAGTGGTGGAACGGGGCATCGCCCACTCTCCGGAGTTGGGTTAGGCGCCGCCTGGGTTATCTGGAGAAATGACTGCAGCTCTGGACACCTAAAGGGTTGCATCGAGGGGCCTGCGTGCCTCTATGACCCACAATACGCACAGGTTAGTTGCCCGTCTCCTTCCTTATGTCTTCTTCTATGCCTCGCAGGAGTCCGTGCATTCCTCCTACACCCATGGAAGTGGTAATGAATCCACACCACCCGGGTTTCTTCTGACTTACAGCGTGACAGACAGAACTCACGTTGGCTGTCCACATGGCCACTTGTGATAGTGGGGAGAGTGGAGGGAAGAATTGGTTTCACGGGCGCTGAAGGAATGACCGGTGCTGAAGGAACTCCATGAGCTGGTGTTCTTGGCCCGGGGATATGGGTTCCCAGTGACGGTGCTTCAGGCCCCCACTCTTGATAGTGCCGCACCTGTTGCAAGAACCCAGGGGATGCTGCACGCAGCAGAAAGACCCCTGGGGGCGGGAAGGGGGAGTTAGGAGACGGGTCAGGACCAGGGACTGCAGGAGGAGAAACTGGTAGAGGAGTGGGTCATGGGGCCGCTATGGGAGGTACAGGAGTTGCAACCCATGGTGTTGTGCGTGGAACGACAGGAGCAGGAGTCGGACGAGGAGTAGGGTCCAGTGTCTCCGGGGCCATAATACCCTTTGGTTTGGATGTCCTTTTCCTTACGCGACGCCTATCTGTGGGTCGGACCATGGGACTACCTGAACGACTGCGAGCAATCGAGAGAGGGACCAACAGGGAGCCTGTAGAAGCTCTGGAGAATGAGGAGGAATGACTGTAGCCGTCACCTTTCAGGCTTTCCAACATCCGCATAGCGATTGGGCTTAAATACGCCCTCCATTGGTGGTCTCGGGCCCTCATAACCAATTCCATGCCGAAGTTCTCAGGCTTGGTATGGACGAGCGGGAGTGGGGGCGCAGCCTCTAACATCAGTACATCGTTCTCCACATCAATACTAGACCCTCCTGTAAAAGCCCTTTCCAATGCTGTCATCCAGGTCTTTAATGCATGTTGATCCTGTATCATCCGCAGGTATGGCTCCTGCTGCAGCTTCATCAATTCCACCTCCCCCATAGTGGTCTGCCTTCGGAACACCTGCTGCTGCTGGGTGTTCCAATTCCGCAGTTCCCGCTTCGCTTCATCAATCGACTTGGATACTTCCTAGACGATGTAAGGTTCGATGAACTCGTACGAGAACTCGCTAAAGGGGACCCCTCCTGGCCGAGGAGGAGTCATGTTGTAGACAAGGTCATGGTCTTGGAAAAATGAGAGCGCCACAGCACGAGGGTCGGTAATCATGAGATCAAGACGTTCGACAGGTAACGCAATAAGGGCAGCCTCCAAAAGCAGCTGGTGACTGTCCGATTCGATACGCCGAACATCCGCAAAAACCGATGCACGAAACCTGTTGGCGGCATGTTCGTCAAGGTCAAGGTCTGAATCCAAGTTGGATTCCATTCTGGCACGAAGTTCGGTACTAGATATTGCACTTTCCACCCTGGGCTAGTTGTTCTCAGACAAGGTTACCAGTATTCACGCAAGGTCAGTGCTGCAGGTCGAAAACAATTAATCAGGAGGGGAGTTAAGCGAGGATCTCGCTTAACAATATACTGTAATGGGGGCTCCTCTAGAAAGGTGGATCCCAAGGGTGCGACCACAGCGAACAACTTCAAACTTATTCGCCAAAGGTTCACACAATGTAAGAGTAAAGTAAACGGTAAAACTTAATATCGTTGAGCCTGACGCTTCACTCAATTAAGGTCTTGAGAGGATTGATTGTTGGAGTAGGAGAGTTCTCGCATAGACGTTCAAGTAGTTTTATCTTATGCCGGAAGCTCCCTCATTAGTTTACCCCCACTATCTGGGCACACCCTTGTCCGCTAACGGTGGTCCAACACACCTCCTAGCACCCCCTTGAGGGTATGCAAGTGTCGACTGACTCTAGTTGGCGTTCAACTTATGCGAGTAACGTTTCTGCGGCGCACTCTCAATTTGGCTGCCACAGTGAAAACCTCTTCGCATCGGTGCCTTGCCAGTGGCTAACAGTCAAGACACCGCATGAACGGGACTATCTTTGACACTCTCCCCATATGCATTGGTCCCCATTTGACCACGGAAGCTACCATGAGCGGTTTATCTATTCACTATTTACGAGTCACGGGCTTCCGATGTCTTCTGCAGTATCCAGTGCTCTGGGAGTGATCCAATGGGCGCTACCCATGACCACCACCTCGGATCCACCTTGCCTGTAGTAGGAATCATGCATTTAGTGTCTCTGCACTTCCCTTGCAGAGCCTATGGCGTTGGGGCCATGTTTGGACTTGATAGGTGTCAAACTCTCCCAGTTGCCCCGGCACCACCCGGGACTACCTTCGGGACCCCCACGGTTAACTCCCGTTAACTCCATCAGTTTTGGTTCGTTTTACTCCAAACAACTTGCAGGAGGTACTTCACCTTCTACCCAATGCCCCCTCATATCCTGCGAACAGCTTAGGGTCCACCAGACGGCAGCAACATATACTGTGTTGCAGGCAGGTCTCCAAAGATCCCACTTTACTAGACTGCGTGCAACTACACACCCATTTGCCCATGATGTCCGGGCCTCAAGGCGGGACCGAGGGGCATCATAGGAATAATATCTCCAATTTAGAGCTTCTTCGGAGCTGTATAGCTCGCCCAATAGCATCTCCCAGAACCCCAGATTCTAGTATTGTCTATTGTTTTGCGCGACAAACATTCCCATCAATTTTCCTGAATTCCCCTAGGGACTTCGTTTTGAAAGCCAGGGTAACTCAGGGCCTTTGGCAGGGTAACCTTGCCCGCTGGACAAGGGGACTTTGTACCCTGTTACCCTGTCTATCCCTTCGACGGAGATAGACCTTTTCCCAATTTCCCAGCCTAGCTGCACAACTGCCCCCTCAGAGGTCCCTAAGTACGCTGAAACCGCTCCAGGGTGTATCCACATCTCTAGATACTCTTGCAAGCTATTTCTGTTCATCTTGGGGCCTGGGCCATCGGGCCTCCGTAGGTCAAGGTCTTCCTTGCCTGCCGGTTCCTATCAGTCTGCCTCTGGGCTGCCTGTATGGGTATAGGTTATGGCTGCCATCGCTCATGTATGCTGGGTCATTACATATCACGCTTTGGAAAGTTGCCGGGGTATTACATAACCCAAACGGCATGACCGGGTATTCATACAGTCCATATCTGCACCGGAAGGCTGTCTTCCATTCCTCACCTTCTGCCATCCTCAGAAGGTGGTAGCAGTTCTTCAAGTCCCACTTGGTGAACACAGCAGCTTTCCCAAACCTATCTGGCAGCTTATTCATCAACGGCAGAGGATACTTACTCTTAACCGTGATTTTGTTTATCCCTTGGTAATCTATTACCAGTCTTAATGTACCATCCGGTTTTGGCACGAAGACCATAGGGACTGCTACTGATGAACTGGATCGCTGCAGCTTTCCTGGTCGTCGTATGTTATTGGGATATTTCCGGGGTGCCTTAAGCTCCTTTTCCCATAATGGATACATAGGCCCAAACGGCGGTTGAGTCCTGGGTTGCAACTCGATCGTATGGTCGTACTTCGAGTGCTCCGGTAATGCCTCAATTCGTTCTGGACTGAAGATATCCCTGTAGTCCGTATACTCGCGGAGTAGCTTACCCGTAATGTCAGCACCTTCCTCATCGGAGAATTGCACAATTCCCAACAGGTACACATTACTAGGGTCTTCAGCTAGCAGTTCTTCATCTGACATGAATACTAACCGCCTCTGCTCTGCTAGGCAGTTGGCCTTGCAGAAATCTGAGCGCCAGGTTAGTGATCCTGTTTTCCAATCTATATCTGGGTTATGGTCCTTCAGCCATAACATCGGTAGGTATCTGTCCACCTTTGTGTCGGGCATGTCTGCGACCTCAAAGCCTATCTCATTGTGGAGGTTGGCTATCTTAATTTCCAATGACTTGGTATCGTGCAGACCTGACCCAGGAATGTGATTCCTGCTTGCATCGCTTATTGGCACATGTACCTTTCGTCGTACACACGTTGCCTGAGTTCGCTTAACCCAGCAGCTACTAAGCACCTGCCCAGTAGCCCTACTGTCCTGCAACAAGAGCGCCTGTGCACTCACTTGTTGCGCTCTGATCTTCCAGTCTAGTTTCACCCACAGGTGGATAGACTTGGTGTGAGGAGGCAGGTTCTCACATATCTGCCTCTTCGCTTGCCTTTGGGGCTTAGTCATCTTGTCTTACAAAATTTGGGGTCTCTCGCCTGTCGACACAAGAGTGGCCATAATGGGTGGGTAAGCGTTTTAAGGCATTGGAATACGCAATGTCACAATTGCTAGAGCGTTTACTATCACGCCAGCATGATTTTGGGTACTAAACCCTCCTCAGGTAAACATGGAAATAATGCTTTTATTTGATCAAGTCCTGCCTGAACCAATTCCTTCTTACACTAAAGAAAACCATTTCCCGAGGTGGGTAGAGGTCCACCATTGGACCAGTTTGAAGCAAAGCAACTATGTGCTTCCCCAATGTCGAGCTTCTCCTCTAGCAAGCCCTCGCCCAGCCTCCACTGAAACAATGTCCCGAGATGCGCCCATTCAGCCAAGGAAATCTTGAAAGAAACACTTGTAACTAGAACAAAGGAAATAAGCAGAAACCACACAAGGAAAAGGTCACCCAGTCCAGCGCGTGCGGCCCCAAACATCTACCTGCCAATACCCCTGGTGTGCAGTTAGTACGATATTTGTCCAAGCAGTAGAGGAGTACTTACCTGTCCCAGAACCACATCCTAGGTTCTTGTATCCATCCCTCGTGGGCCTATGGATGTGGGTCAGCAAGGTTATGCCTTAAGCAGCACGGGTTCTTACCTATTCTGAGCCATCAGTATCAACCTCCTTTATCTGAGGTGATGCCTGGTGGACTTCCAATATCTTTGACGAGGAGGCCAGGGGTGGTGCTTCAATACACTTTAGCGGCTTATCTCTACCCAAGGGCTCGGTTACCGGGGCTGACCGTTTCAACCCACGAGCCTGCTTGGAGGAACTGACGACCGGGGATGTCGCGTTACACTTTCTCCAGAAGTGTCCAGTTTGTCCGCATTTGGGGCACTGGTTGTCCTTCCTGCGACCTTTGGTCAAAGTTGACAGGATTTCCTTATGCACTATCGTATACTCAGAAGTCGCCGGCTTTGCCTGTTTCCCCGCGTTGAAATTAGTAGTTTTGGCAGACCTTTAGTTTTGTCTGCCTAAACCTTTCTCCTTCTTTTTAAACCTGCCAGACGTCGAGGATCTATCCTCCTTCTTGTCGGTGGGCTGAGACCATGGGGCGGGGTGCATGACGCGGTTGCTGAACCGGTTGTTGTCTTCCAGTGTATGCCCGACCTTCTGGAGATGATCAAGGTACTCGTTCAGGTGCGTCAGATGGGGCTCCTTGAGTGCCCATGCATTCTGAACCTCCTGAGTGATGCCTGATCGAACCTTGTCCTGTACCTGCACAGGATCTGTATAGCTAAGCTTATACATATAGTCAATTATCTGGTCTAGGTACTCGTCGATGTGATGTGGCTTCATCACAAGGTCTCGCCACCCGAGAAGTGATCGATCCTGCACAGCGTGGTCTCCGGCGAAGCTTCGTTCCAATCCTTCTCGGAACCCTTTCCATGTCCGCAAGGCGTTGCTGTCCTGTACAGGAATGCCAGTGCGCTTGGCAGCTTCCTTGTTAATGTGCCCATGCCACCCCAGATACCATGCGCGGGCAGAATCTACAAGAAGGGGGATCACCAAGTTTACCTTATCCATATCGGTTAACTTGCAATCCGCAAAGTATTTGAATTTGACCTCTACCAAGTTCAAGAAGTGCGCGAGTTCCGTAACTTTGCTCTTGAACACCGGGATGCCAGTCAGCTTTTCCGGCTTTTTCTGTCAGGGCCTCGGTGTAGGACTGGGAGCTGAACTGGTACCCCTTAGGCCTCTCGCTAGCCTCTTGGCCTGGCGGTCCGACTGTCGTTTCTCCTCATTGCTCCAGTCATCCTTGCGAGTACCGAGATAAGGGGTCAAATTGGGGAGAGAGTCTCCATCATCATCATTATCCGAGCTGTCATGGTCGGAGTCCCCTGGGTCTTAACCAGCTCCTGCTGTCCCACCTCCAGGTGGCGCATTTCCGTCTCCACTACCTCTAGTGTTCCCATCTAGGGATTCCCGTGGTCTATCATAGCCATCAAATCGTTCCTCCTGGCCATCCTGGTTCCCATCCTCCGGGGGGTTAGCCCCTGATGGTACTGATGCCGGGGGTGGAACAGGGCGTCGCCCACTCTCAGGAGTTGGGTTAGGCGCCACCTGGGTTATCCGCAGAAATGACTGTAACTCTGGACAACTCAGGGGTTGCATTGGGGGGCCTACGTGCCTCCATGACCCATAATACGCACACCTTGGTTATCCATATCCTTCCTTCTGCCTTCTTCTATGCCTCACCGGGGTCCGTGCGTTCTTTCTACACCCATAGGAGTGGTAGTTGATCCACCCCATCTGGGTTTCTTCCGACTTACAGCCCGACAGACAGAACTCGTCTTGGCTATCCGAATCACTACTTGTGATGGTGCGGAGACCGGAGCGAAGAACTGGTTTGGAGGGTACCAAGGGAATGACCGGTGCCCAAGGAACTCCATGAGGTCGTGTTCCTGGCCCAGGGATAGGGGTCCCTAGTGATGGAGCTTCAGGTCCACACTCCTGATGGCGCCGCACCTATTCAAAGAACCCAGGTGATGCTGCACGCAGGGGACAGAATCCCAGGGGCGGGAAGGGGGAGGTAAAAGGTAGGTCAGAACCAGGAAGCGCTGGAGGGGGGACGGGTAGTGGAGTGGGTCTTGGGCCGCTATACGAGTTACAGGGGTTGCAACCGATGGTGTTGCGGGTGCAATGATGGGGGCAGGAGTTGGACGAGGAGTAGGGTCAGGTGTATCCCGGGCCGTCATAGCCATTGGTTTGGATGTCCTTTTCCTTACTTGATGCCCATCTGTGGGTCGAACCATGGGACTAGCCGAATGACTGTGCGAGATTGAGGGAGGGACAGACAGGGAACCTGTAGATGCTCTTGAGAATGAGGGGGTATAGCGGTAGCCGTCACCTTTCAGACTTTCCAACAGTCGTATACCGACCAGGCTCAGGTATGCCCTCCACTGGTCGTCTCTGGCCCTCATGGCCAATATCATGCCAAAGTTCTCAGGCTTGGTATGGATGTGTGGGAGTGGGGCCGCGGCCTCTAATATCAGTACGTCATTCTCAGCATCAATGCTATACCCTCATTCAAAAGCCTTTTCCAGTGCCGTCATTCGAGTCTGCAGAGCGTGCTGATCCCTTATCATCCGCACGTATGCCTCCTGCTGTACTTTCATGCATTACACTGCTGCCGTGGTGATCTGTTTTCGGAACACGTGCTGCTGCTGGGTGTTCCAGTTCCTCAGTTCCCGCTTCGCTTCGTCAATCGACTTGGCTACCCCCTGGACAATCTAAGGTTTGACGAACTGCCATGAGAACTCGCTAAACAAGACCCCTTCCAGCGGGGGAGGGGTCATGTTGTGGACTAGGTCAGGGTCTTGGAAAAATGAGAGCGCCGCAGCGCGAGGGTCTGTAATCATGAGATCAACGCATTCCATAGGTAACTGAATAGGGGCGGCTTCTAAGAGCAACTGGGAACCGTCCCATTCAATGCCGCGAACATCCGCAAAAACGGACGCGCGAAACGTGTTGGCGGCATGTTCATCACGATCAAGGTCTGAATCCGAGTTAGATTCCCTTCTGGCTCCAAGTTCGGTACTAGCCATTACGCTTTCCACCCTGCGCTACTTGTTCTAGACAAGATTACCAGTATTCACGCAAGGTCAGTACGGAAGGTCGAAAACAATTAATCAGGAGAGGAATTAAGCGCGGAGGTCGCTTAACGATATACGGTAACTGGGGCTCCCCAAGGATGATGGATCCCAAGGGTATGACCCCATCGAACAACTTCAAACTTATTCGCCAAAAATTCATACAATGTAAGAGTAAAGTAAATGGTAAAACTTAATATCGTTAAGCCTGACGCTTCCCTCAATTAAAGTCTCGGGAGGATTGATTGTTGGAGTAGGAGAGTTTTCATATAGACATTCAAGTAGTTTTATCTTATACCAGAAACTCCGCCATCAGTTTACTCCAACTATCTGAGCACACCCTTCTCTGCTATCGGTAGTCCGACATATCTCCTAGCACCCCCTCTTTGGGTATGCAAGTGTCGGCACACTCTAGTCCGCGTTCAACTTATGCGAGCAGTGTTTCTGTGGCGTATTCTCAATTTGGCCGCCTGAGTGGAAAGCTCTTCGCATCGGTGCCTTGCCAGTGGCTAGCAGTCAAGACACCGCATGAACCAGACTATCTATGATACCCTTCCCATATGGAATGGTTCCTACTTGACCCCAGAAGCTACCGTGAGCGGTTTATCTATCTACTTTTTACGAGTCTCGGGCTTCGGGTGTCTTCCGTAGTATCCAGTGGTCCGCAAGTAATCCAATGGGCGCTACCCATGACCACCACCTCAGATCCACCTTACCTGTGGTAGGAATCATGCGTTTAGCGTCTTTGCACTTCCCTTTCAGATCCTATGGCTTTGGGGTCACGTTCGGACTTGATAGGTGTAAAACTCTCCTGGGCGCCCCAGCACCACCTGGGACTACCTTCGGGACCCCCACAGTTAACCCCCATTAACTCCCCCAGCTTTGGTCTGTTTTCCTCCGAACAACTTGAAGGAGTTACTCCACCTTCCACCCTATGCCCCCTCGTATATCCTGTGAACAGCGTATGGTCGACTGGATAGGAGCGATGTATACGGTGTTGTAAGCTTGTCTGCGAACATCCTTCCTTGCAAGACTGTGCACAACTACACGCCCGTTTGCCCATACCATCCGGGGCTCCAGGTGAGGTCGGAGGGGCATGATAGGAATAATGTCTCCAATTTACAGCTGCTTCGGAGCTGTATAGCTCATGCAATAGCATCTCCCGGAACCCGAGATTCCACTAGTGTGCGTGGTTTCGCGTGACAAACATTTCGGTCAATTTTCCCGAACTCCCTGAGGGACTTTGTATTGAAAGGTAGGGTAACCCAGAACGTTAGGCAGGGTAACCTGTGCCCCAAGGCAGGGTAACCTGATCCTGAAGGTAGGGTAACCTTGCCCGCTAGACAAGGGGACTTTACCCTGTTACCCTGTCTATTCCCTTGCCAGAGATAGACCTTTCCCCAGTTACCCGGCCTGGCTGAGTAACCGCCCCTTCAGAGGTCCCTAAGTACGCTGACACTGCTCCTGGGTGTATCCGCGTATCTCGGTACCCTTGCAAGCTAGTTCTGTTCGTCCTGGAGCCTGGGCCATCGGGTCTCCATAGCTCCCGGTCCTCCTGGCTTGCCGGTTCCTACCAGTTTACCTCAGTGCTGCCTGTATGGGTATAGGTCCCGGCTGCCATAGATCATATATGCTGGGTCATTACAATAGGTAAGAACCCATTGTGCTTAGGGTATAAACCTGCTAACCTGTGTCTGTAGAGCCAGGAGGGATGGACATAAGAACCTAGGAAGTGGTCCTGGGATGGGTAAGGACTCCTCTACTGCTTGGACATATATCATCCTGCCTGCAGCCAGGGAGTGTTGGCAGGTAGATGTTTCGGGCTACACGTGGTGGACTGGGTGATCTTTCCTTTGTTGAGTCTCTGGTTATTTCCTTTGTTCTGGTTATAAGTATTTCTTTCAGGATTTCCTTGGCTGGATGAGCGTATCTGGGGACATTATTGCGGTTCAGGCTGGGCAAGGTCTTGCTAGAGGAGAGGCTCGACATTGGGGAAGCACTAGGTTGATTTGCTTGGAACCGGTCCAATGGCGGACCTCTACCAACCTCAGGAAACTGGTATCTTTAGTATAAAACGGAATTGGCTCAGGGAGGACTTGACCAAATAAAGCGTTATATCCAAGTTTACCTGAGGAGGGTTTAGTACCGGAAATCATGCTGGCATGATAGTACACACCCGAGCAATTGTGACAGAGTATATTCCAATGCCTTAACATTTACCTCCCCGTTGTGGCCGGTCACGCATCGAAAGGCAAGAGATCGCGAATTAGTAAGCCAAGATGACTAAGGCCGTAAGCCAAGCAAAGAGGTAGCAGCGTGACAACTTGCCTCATCACACCAAGTGTCTCTACCTACAGGTGAAACTAGGCTGGAACATGGGAGCACGACAAGTAACGGGGAGACCCTATTGTTGCTGCATAGCGGAGCTACTGGGCCGGTGCTTAGTAGCCAATGGGTCAAGCAATCACAGTCACTGTGTGTACGTCGAGAGGTACATGGGACAATGAGTGATGCAAGTGGGAATCACATTCCTGCGTCAGGTCTGCAATACACCAAGTCGTGGGAAATGAGCACAGGCGACCACTACAATGAGATGCGCTTCGAGGTCGCGGACATGCCTGACACCAAGGTCGATGGGTACCTACGTATGTCATAGCTAAAGGACCATAACTCAAACATAGATTGGAAGACAGGATCACTAACCTGGCGCTCAGATTTCGGCAAAAAAAAACCGCCTAGGAGAGCAGTGGCGGTTAGTGTTCATGACCAATGAAGAGTTACTAGCCGAAGACACTAGTAATGTGTACCTGTTGGGAATTGTGCAATTCTCCAATGAGGAAAGTATGGACATTACAGTTAAGCTACTCCCGGCGTATGAGGACTATGGAGATATCTTGAGTCAAGAACGGATTGAGGCGCAGCCGGAGCACTCGAGGTATGACCACACAATCGAGTTGTGACGTGGGACTCAAGCACCGTTGGGGCCTATCTATCAATTGTCGGCAAAGGAGCTTAAGGCACTGCGGGACTATCTCAATGATCTGCTACGAACGGGAAAGCCATGGTGACCCTGTTCCTCGGCAGTGGCCCCTATCCTCTTGGCACCAAAACCAGATGGTACATCAAGACTGGTAATCGATTACCGAGGGTTGAACTAAATCATGGTTGAGAGTAAGTATCCTCTACCATTGATGAATGAACTGCGAGGCAGGTTAGGAAAAGCCCTTGTGTTCACCAAGTTGGACTTGAAGAAGTGCTACTACCTTCTGAGGATGGCAGAAGGTGAGGAGTGGAAGACAGCCTTCCAGTGCAGGTGTGAACTGTACGAAGACACGGTCATGCCATTCAGGTTATGTAATGCTCTGGCAACTTTCCAGAGCATGATAAATGAGGTCTTCTGGGACCTCATGGATGACAGGGTCATTGCGTACATGGATGACATCCTGATTTACTCTGAAACTATGGAAGAGCATGTCGCAATGGTGAGATGTGTGATGGCGCAATTGCGGAAAGCCAGACTGTGCGTAAGTATGAGAAAGTCCAGTTTCCACCAGCGGGAAGTTGAATTTTGCGGATACAAGATCTCTCACATAGGGATCTCTATGGTGTCGGAGAAGGTGCAAACAAGCAGGGATTGGGCACCTCCGACATGTGTCGTCCACATTCAAAGCTTTATGGGCTTTCCCGACCTCTATATTCGGTTCATAGAGGGTTTCAGCAAGATAGCGAAACATCTAACAGATCTGACGAAGAAGGATGTCCAATGGGAATAGACACCTGCGTGTCAGCAGGCCTTTAATCATCTGAAGGAAGCGTTGACGTCCAAACCTATCCTAGCACATTTTGACCCTGAATGGCCAACCAGGCTGGCAAGCGAAGCTAGTTACCTTGGACTAGAAGCTGTTCTCTCCCAGTTTTGTGAAGATGAGAGGTGGCATCCAGTGGCCTGTCATAGTCGGAAGTTTCATCTGGCAGAGATTAATTATGATGTCCATGATAAGGAAATGACTGCTATTGTAGTAGCCTTGAAAGAATAGATTATCTGCTATGCTAGGTAATGGACCAATTGGTGATCTATATGGATCATAAGAATTTGGACTACTTTAATAGCACCAAGGTCCTTAACCGCAGGCAGCACCGCTGGCACAGTTCCTGCAAGCACTTAACTTCAAGGTGGTTTACCGTGAGGGCAGGTTGGAGGAGAAGGCTGATGCTTTGTCACCGCGTAGGGACTACCGCCCTGAAGGGGGGAGTGATTTTCCGCCACAGCCGTTTTTTCGCCCTGGACACTGGGTTGGGAGCCAGGAACTGGACATGTTGCAACGACACGGGTTGCAGGTGTGCTAAGGGTTTCCGCTCCCGTCTTCCTTTTTGGATCAACTGAAGGAAGCGAGACCACAGGATCCAGAATACTTGAGGATTCTAAAGGCAACAACCTCAGGTGACAAAGCGGTTGACCAGCACTTCACGACGGAAAAGGGCTTACTCCTGTATAAGAACAGGCAGTGTGTTCCCAATGGTCAGAATCTGAAGCAGACAATCATGAAGGCGGAACATGACTCCCAAATCGCGGGACACTGCTGAACCTACAAGACTATTGGCAGTGTTAGGACTAACTTCTACTGGCCCAAGATGGAGCAGCACATCACGGACTACCTGCGAACATGTGGTACGTGTCAACGGAGTAAGTCTATCAGGTATAAGAAGTTCGGTCAGCCGGAACCCATTGATGCTCCAATGCAGCCTTGGACAGCGATTTCAATGGACTTCATTGTAGCACTGCCTGAGTCAGAAGGGTATCCCAAAATCTGGGTTATCATGGACAGATTTTCGAAAATGGCAGACTTCATACCCCAGACCACCGAGGTACCATTCAAGGAGCTTTCCTTCATATTCCTGAAGGACGTTTGGCGCCTTCATGGACTCCCAGAGTCAACCATCTACGACCAAGGTAGTGATTCACATCCAAGTTCTGGATGAGTCTGATGTGACGGAGCTTCAGGTGCTCGCTCTTGATGGCGCCGGACCTGTTCAAAGAACCTGGATGACGTGGCACGCATCGGATGGAAACCCGGAATAGCCGATGCCGGCGGCGCGAAGGAGGTAGTAGGAGATGGGTCAGGGACAGGGACTGGTAAGGCTGTAGGTCTTGGAGCGGCTATGGGGGGTGCGGGCATTGCAACTAAAGGGGTTACGGGCGGAATAATAGGAGCAGGGGTCGGGCGAGGAATTGGGTCAGGTGTATCCGGGGCCATAATCTCGCTTGGTTTGGACCTCCTTTTCCTTATTCAACATCCATCAGTTCGCCCGACCATGGGGCTCCCTGAACGACTGTGGGCGATCGAGAGAGGGACTAACAGGGAGCCTGTAGATGCTCGCGAGAAGGAGGAGGTATAGCTGTGGCTATCAACTTTCAGGCTTTCCAACATCCATATACCAACTGCGCTTAGGTACACTCTCCATTGGTCGTCTTTGACTCTTATGGCTAATTCTATGCCGATGGTCTTGGGCTTGGTATGGACGAGGGGGAGTGGGGGCGCGGCCTCCGACATCGGTATGTCATTTGCAGCATCAATACTATACCCTCCCTCAAAAGCCTCTTTCAATACAGCCATCCGAGTCTTTAGTGCATGCTGATCCCTTATCATCCGCAGGTATGTCTCCTTATGCACTTTCATCCATTCCACCACTGCCATAGTGATCTGTTTTCGGAACACCCACTGCTGCTAGGTGTTCCAATTCCTAAGCTCCTGCTTCGCTTGCTCAATCCACTTGCATACCTCTGAGACAATGCCAGATTCGACAAACGCACGCGAGAACTCGCTAAATGGGACCCCTTCTGGCGGGGGAGGAGTCATGTTGTGGACAAGGGTAGGGTCTTGGAAAAATAAGAGCACCGCGATCCGAGGGTCTGTAATCATGAGATCAAAGCATGTGTAACGGGGGCACCCCTAGGAAGATGGATCCCAAGGTTGCGACCGCACCAAACAACTTCAAACTTATCGCCAAAAGTTCACACAGATGTAAGAGTAAAGTAGA
>PYWC01000013.1:1602496-1614495 GCA_003182015.1 Tuber magnatum
GACACCAATCTTAGGTGTAGCCATGTACCTAAATACTTGTGCCCACTAAGTCTGCTCATCTCGGAGCCCGGGCCATCGGCTCTCCATAGGTCAAGTACTCACTTGCCTGCCGGTTCCTACCAGTTCGCCTCCGGGCTACCTGTATGGGTGTAGGTTCCGGCTGCCATAGCTCATGTATGCTGGGTCGTTACAGCATGCACTAGGTAACTGAATAGGGGCGGCCTCCAAGAGCAACTGCTGCCCGTTCCGGTCAATACCCTGAACATCCGGAAAGACCAACTCGAGAAATGTGTTGTGGCTTGTTCATCAAGATCAAGCTCCGAATCCCGCTTGGATTCCATTCTGGCTCGTAGTTCGGTACTAGCCCTTGCACTTTCCACCCTGGGCTACTTGCTCTAGGCAAGGTTACCAGTATTGAGGCAAGGACAGTGCCAAAGGTCGAAAACAATTAATCAGGAGAGGAGTTGGGCGAGGACCTCACTTAATGATACACTGTAATGGGGGCTCCACTAGGAAGATGGATCCTAAGGCTGTGACCGCACCGAACAACTTCGAACCTATCGCCAAAGTGCACACAATGTAAGAGTAAAGTAAACAGTAAAACTTAATATCGTTAAGCCTGACACTTCACTCAATTCAGGTCTCGACAGGCTTGATTGTTGGAGTAGGACAGTTCTCGCATAGACGTTCAAGTGGTTTTATCTTATGCCAGAAACTAATCCATCAGTTTTCTCCCACCATCGGAGCACACCCTTCTCCAGTAAGAGTGGTCCGACACATCTCCTAGCACACCCTTCAGGCTTGCACCTGTCGGCACACTCCAGTCCTTGTTCACCTCATGCGAGAATCATTTCTGTGGCGCATTCTCAATTTAGCCACTGGAGTAAAAACCGCTTCGCATCAGTGCCTTGCTTGTGGCTAACAGTGAAGACACCGCATGAACGGGACTAGCCATGACACGCTTCCCATATGCAATGGTCACTACTTGACCCCCTAAGCCACTGTGAGCAGTTTGTCTATCGACTATTTACGAGTGTTGGCCTTCCGGTATCTTCCACAGTATCCGCTGGGCCGGGAGTAATCCAATGGGCACTACCCATGACGACCCCCTCGCATCTAGCTCACCTGTGGTAGGGATTATGCGTTTCCTCTCTCTGGACTTCCCTTTCAGAGGCCATGGCGTTGGGAGCACGTTCGGGCTTGGCAGGTGTAAAACTCTGCCGCTCGCCCCGGCACCACCCGGGACTGGCTTTCGTGCCCCTATGGTTAACTCCTGTTAACTCCGCCAGCTTGAGCCCGTTTTACTACAAACAACTTAGAGGGTGTACTCCACCTTCTACCCTATGTCATCTTATATATCCTGTGAACAGCCTGTGGCCGACCGCACGGCAGCGATGTATACCGTCTTTCAAGCAGGTCTTCAAAGATCCTTCTTTGCTAGACTGCGCACAACCACATACCCATTTGCCCATGATGTCCAGGCCTCAAGGCGGGGCCGGAGGGGCATGATAGGAATAATGTCTCTAAGTTGCAGCTTCTTCGGAGCTGCCTAGCTGGCCCAATAGCATCTCCCGGAACCCCAGATTCCCATGTTATTCGTGGTTTCGGGTGACAAACATTCCAGTCAATTTTGCCAAACCCCCCGAGGGACTTCGTATTGAAAGGTAGGGTAACCCAGGACCTTTGGCACGGTAACCTGGGCCCCATGGCAGGGCAACCTGATCCTGAAGGCAGGGTAACCTTGCCCGCTGGACAAGGGGACTTTACCCTGTTACCCTGTCTGTTCCCTTGCCGGAGATAAACCTTTCCCCAGTTACCCAGCCTGGCTGAGTAACTTGCCCTTCAGAGGTCTCTAAGTACGTTGACACCGCTCGTGGGTGTATCCAAGTACCTTGGTAGCTTTGCAAGCTATTTCCATTTATCATGGAGCCCTGGCCATCGGGTCTCCGTAGGTCAAGGCCTTCCTTGCCAGCCGGTTCCTACCAGTTGGCCTCATGACTGTCTCGATGGGTGTAGGTTCCGGCTGCCATAGCTCATTTATGCAGGGTCATTACAACGAGGGATAGATATAAGAAACTAGGAAGTGGTTCTGGGATAGGTAAGTACCCCTCTACTGCCTAGACGACTATCGTACTGACTGCACCCAGGGGTGTTGGCAGGTAGATATTTGGGGGCTGCGCGTGGTGGACTGGGTAATCTTTCCTTTGTTGGGTTTCTTGTTATTTCTTTGTTCTGGTTGTGAGTGTTTCTTTCAGGATCTCTTTGGCTGGATGAGCATGCCTTAAGACATCGCTTCGGTTGAGGCTGGGCAAGGTCTTGCTAGAGGAGACGCTGGGCATTGGGGAAGCACTAGGTTTCTTTGCTTGGAACCGGTCCAATTGTGGACCTCTACCCACCTCGGGAAATGGTTATCTTTAGTATAAGAGCGAATTAGTTCAGGTCAGACTTGATCAAATAAAAGCGCTATTGCCAAGTTTACCTGAGGAGGGTTTAGTACCCGAAATCATGCTGGCGTGATAGTAAACACCCTAGCAATTGTGATACAGCGTATTCCAATCTCTTAAAATGTTTATGCACCCACTGTGGCCGCTCTTGTGTCGAAAGGCAAGAAACCCCCAAATTTGTAAGACAAGATGACTAAGCCCCTAAGCCAAGTGAAGAGGCAGAAACGTGACAACGTGCCTCGTCACACCAAGTGTATCCACCTGCAGGTAAAACTAGACTATAAGATCAGACTGCGACAAGTAAGCACAGAAGCCCTGTTGTTGCAGAGCAGTGGAGCTACTGGGCCGGAGCTTAGTAGCCGATGGGTCAAGCAGACCCAGGCACCATGTGTACGCGAAAAGGTACAGGGGCCGATAAGCGATGCAAGTGCGAATCACATTCCTGGGTCATGTCCGCACTACACCAAGTCACGGGAAATGAGGATCGGCGACCAACACCATGAGGTGCCCTGCGAAGTCGCGGATATGCCCGACAGCAAGGTGGACCGGTACCTATCTATGTCAAGGCTAAAGGACCATAACCCAGACATTGATTGGAAAACTGGATCACTGACCTGGCGCTCAGATTTCTGCAAGGCTAACTGCCTAGCAGAGCAGGGGCGGTTAGTGTTCATGTCAGATGAAGAACTAATAGCTAAAGGTCCAAGTGATGTGTACCTCCTGGGAATAGTACGATTCTGCGATGAGGAAGGTGCTGATATTACGATCAAGCTACTGCCCGAGTATAAGGACTATGGGGACATCTTCAGTCAAGGACGGATTGAGGCATTACTGGAGCACTCCAAGTATAATCATACAATAGAGTTGCAGCCTGGAACTCAACCTCCGTTTGGGCCTATCTATCTGTTAACGGAAAAGGAGCTTAAGGCACTCCGTGAATATCTCAACGAGATGCTGCGAACGGGACAGCTATGGCAATCCAGTTCCTCTGCAGCAGCCCCTATCCTCTTTGTGCCAAAATCAGATGGCACACTAAGATTGGTCATAGATTACAGAGGGCTAAACAAGATCACAGTTAAGAGTAAGTACCATGTACCGTTGATGAACGAACTCCGAGATCAACTCCGAAAGGCCGTTGCGTTCACTAAGTTGGACATGGAGAATAGCTACTACCTTCTGAGGATGGCAGAAGGCGCGAAATGGAAGACAGCTTTCCATTGCAGATATGGACTGTATGAATACATGGTCATGCCCCTTGGGTTGTGTAACGCCGCTGGAACTTTTCAGAGCATGATAAATGAGGTCTTCCGGGACCTCATGGGTGATGGTGTTATGGCATGTATGGATGACATCCTGATATACTCCGAAACCAGGGAAGAGCAGGCCGCAATGGTGAGATATGTGATGGAGAAATTGCGGAAAGCCAGACGGTGCGCAAGCATGAAGAAGTCCACTTTCCACCAGCGGGAAGTGGATTTCCGCGGATATAGGATCTCTGACATAGGGATCTCTATGTTGTCGGAGCAGGTGCAAACAATCAAGGATTGGGTACCTCCTACTTGCGTCGCTGATGTTCAAAGCTTTATAGGCTTTGCCAACTTCTATTGTCGGTTCAGCGAAGGTTTCAGCCAAATAGCAAAACCTCTACCAGACTTGACTAAGAAGGATGTGCAATGGAAATGGACACCTGCTGGAGATTAATTATGATGTCCATGACAAGGAAATGACCGCTATCATAGCGGCGTTCAAGGAATGGGATCATCTGCTACGCTCAGTAACGGACCGATTGGTGACCTATAGGGATCATAAGAATTTGGACTACTTTAATAGCACCAAGGTCCTTAACTGCAGGGAGCACCACTGGGTGGAGTTCCTACAACTGTTTAACTGCAAGGTGGTTTACCGTGAGGGACGGTTGAATGAGAAGGCCAATGGTTTGTTCCGGTGTAGGGACTACCGCCCTGAAGGGGCGAGTGATTTTCCACCACAGTCATTTCTTCACACCAGACAGTGGGTGGGGAGCCAGGAACGGGACATCTTGCGACAACAGGGGTTGCAGGTGTGCCAAGGGTTTCAGCTCCAGTCTTGCTTTTTGGATCAACTGAAGTAAGTGATACAACAGGATCAAGAGTACTTGAGGATCCTGATGGCAACGACTTCCGGTGACAAGGACCTCGACTGGCACTTCACAACGGGGAAGGGCTTACTCCGGTTCAAGAAAGGGTGCTATGTTCCCAAAGGTCGGAATCTGAAGCAGACAATCATGGAGGCTGCACATGACTCCCGAATTTCTGGACACTTCAGGACTTACAAAACAATGGGCATGGTTAGGGCTAACTTCTATTAGCGGAAGATGGACGTGCATATCAGAGACTATGTGCGAGCATGTGATGCATGCCCAAGGAATAAGTCTATCAGGTATACGAAGTTCAGTCTGCCGGAACGTATTGATGTTCCAATGCGGCCTTGGACAGCGATTTCAATGGACTTCATTCGAGCGCTGCCAGAGTCAGA
Source organism: Tuber magnatum (assembly GCA_003182015.1). NCBI lineage: Eukaryota > Fungi > Ascomycota > Pezizomycetes > Pezizales > Tuberaceae > Tuber > Tuber magnatum. The sequence continues at coordinate 1,607,455 of PYWC01000013.1, forward strand.
AGGGTATAGCAAAATCGCAGTCATTGTGGACAGATTTTCGAAAATGGCACACTTCATACTCCTGACCACCGAGGTACCAATCAAGGAGATTGCCTTGACATTCCTGAAGGAAGTTTGGTGCCTTCATGGACTACAAGAGTCAATCATCTCCAACCGAGATAGCCGATTCACATCCAAGTTCTGCATGAGTCAGATGCACATGTTGCAAGGGAAATTGAACATTTTGACTGCGTTCTACCCCGAGACTGACGGGCAAACTGGGAGGGTCAATCAGACACTGGAACAGTACTTGCGTAGCGACTGTTCCTACCAACAGGATGCATGGGTTGCGCTATTGCCACTTGCGGAGTATGCTTACAACACCTCGACAACAGAATCCACTAGACTGTCGCCCTTCAAGATTGACTACGGGTTTAACCCATGGACAAACTGGTCGGGTGTAGTGTCTGATAAACAAGGGATACACCCTAGTAGTGACCTCTTGGTTAAGGAATGGGAAGGAACCTGGCAAGAGATTCGAGAAACGATCCAATGGGCACAGGAACAGCAATGCAAATGGCACGACCAGAAGAGGTGGCTATAACCGGACTACATCACTTTGAAGGATATAGCCACTAGACAGGCTAAGAAAACAGACCGCGTAATGTTAAACAGGAAGAACACCCATACTAAACATCCAATGGAGAAGCTGGACCAGCGGATGTTTGGCCCCATTCTGGTCCAACGTCGAGTGGGCACCCAAGTATACAAACTCCGACTGCCCGCCAGATGGAGCATCTACACGGTCTTCAATGTCACCTTGCTGGAACCATATCATGAGGACCTGGGATCAGGTAGGGTTAAGGAAATCCCTACCTGGGAGCTTGTGGACAATGAGCCCGGTTACATCATGGAAGCCATGTTGGACAGTCGATGGTACGCTGGAGCAAAGGCGAAGTTCCTGTCACGCTTTGTCCAGTACCTGGTTTCATGGGAAGGCTATGGAGCGGAGGACAACTTGTGGGAGCCCTATGAGATGCTAGAAGGGACAGGCTTACAGGCCATTTTGGAATTCTGCCAAAGATGTCCGTCCAAGCCCAGGGACCATAGGGTCTGGGGGGCATCAAGTCGTGGAAATAAGAGGCGACGCTAACGGTCCGGGACGGACCGTAGAGAAGAGGGGAGTGATGTAACGGCCCAGCATATATGAGCTATGGCAGCCAGAACCTACACCCATCCAGACAGACAGGAGGCCAACTGGTAGGAACTGGCAGGCAAGGAAGACCTGGACCTATGGGGACCCAATGGCGCGGGCTCCAAGATGAATAGAATGACCTTGTACGGGTACTTAGGTACTTGGATACACCCAGGAGTGGTGTCAGCGGACTTAGGGACCTCTGAAGAGGCAAGGTTAGCCTACCTTCAGGATCAGGTTACCCTGCCAAAGGTCCTCAGTTACCCTACCTTTCAACAAGAATTCACTCGGGGAGTTCGGGAAAATTGACTAGAATATTTGGCATGCAGAACCATGCATAATACTGGATTCTGGGTTTCCGGGAGATGCTATTGGGCGAGCTACGCGGCTCCAAAGAAGCTGTAAATTACAGACATTATTCCTATCATGCTCCTCCGGCCCCGACTTGAGGCCCCGAGGTCATGTGCAAATGGGTGTGTGGTTGTGCGCAGTCTAGCAAAGAAGGACCATTGGAGATCTGCTTGCAACACCGTATATGTTGCTGCCGTCCGGTGGACCCTAAGCTGTTTGCAGGATACACGAGGGGGCATTGGGTGGAAGGTGAAGTACCTGCTCCAAGTTGTTCAGAGTAAAACGGACCAAAACTGACGGAGTTAACAGTGGTTAACCGCGGGGGTCCCGCAGGTAGTTGGGGGTGGTGCCGGGGCGACCGGGAGGGTTTTACACCTATCAAGTCCAAACGCACTCCCAATACCACAGGCTCTGAAAGGGCAGGGCAGAGACACTAAACGCATGATGCCTACTATGGGTAAGGTGATTCCGAGGTGGTGGTCATGGGTAGTGCCCATTGGATCACTCCCGGACCACCAGATACTGCAGAAGACACCAGCAGCCCGAGACTCGTAAACAGTAGATAGATAAACCTCTCACGGTAGCTTCCGGGGTCAAGTAGAGATCATTGCATATGGGAACGGTGTCATAGATAGTCCAATTCCTCAGGAGTCTTGACTGTTAGCCACTGGCAAGGCAGCGATGCTGAGAGGTTTTCACTCCAGTGGCCAAATTGGGAATGCACCGCAGAAACAATACTTGCATCAGGTAAACGCCGACCACAGTGTGTCGTCACTTGCATGCCCGGAGGGTGTGCTAGGAGATGTGTCGGACCACCCTTAGCTGACAAAGGTCTGCTCGAATGGTTGGAGTAAACTGAGTGGAGAGTTTCTGGCATAAGATAAAACTACTTGAACGTCTATGTGAGAACTCTCCTACTCCCACAATCAATCCTCTGGAGACCTTAATTGAGTGAAGTGTCTAGCGTAATGATATTAAGTTTTACTGTTTACTTTACTCTTACATTATGTGAATCTTTGGTGATAAGTTTGAAGTTGTTTGGTGCGGTCAAACCCTTGGGATCCATCTTCCTAGGGGAGCCCCCATTATACAAGGTTTAAGCTTTGGCCACCATGTGATGGGTTTCTGATTCTAGTGGTATGGACTTATTACACCAAGGATGTCCCGCTACCGTTATCTGGAAGTCATTGACAGAGGATGAAGTAACAGTTGACTTCATGTCGCCTGTCAGGTGAAGCGGCCTCACATATATAACGAATTAGACTGGTGACAGTGGTGATGCCTCTGGTATCCCCCGGTTGACAGAGTGTTCCCTTCTATGACTGCCGGAGTACACAAGGGAGACGTTCCTTGTAGCAATTAAGCTTTGTATCCAGTTGACCAGGTATTTGGGGACTTCCCGGATCCTGTCCAGTCTGTTAATCAATTTTTTGTGATCAAGGTTGTCAAAGCCAGCTTTCATGTTGAGGAAAATTGTCAAAACCTTTATTTTCACAAAGTGTGCCTCTTGAATCCAGTGTTGTAGTGACGCTACCACATCTACCATTGAGCGCAGTGGCATGCTCCCTGTTTGGTTGATACGGTACATACCCTGTTGGTACACAGTTTTCATGAGTCTTAGATTGATCAGGCATTCCGCTATCTGCAAGAAGGTCCGCATCAGGACAATAACCCCAAAGCTAGAGCACCCTGTCTAGTCTTGTTTATTCAGTTTTGTATGTATGACGCTAGTAGACTGCTGTAGTATTGGAGGGTATATTCCCCATTCAGGGAGGTCCTCTACTAGGTGCGGAATTGTTTCCTGGTTCACACTGTTGATGACTTTCCACACCCTATACGGTACTTGGTCTGGTCCGGGGTCTGCCTTGTTGCTGCATCTCTGCAGCACCTCACTTGTCTCCTCTTGTCTGACCCTGTCATCTCCATTCAACCTCTGCTGCACTGGCATAGGTATCGAGATTGGATCATCCTTTTCGGGGAAAAAGTATTGCACAAGATTTCCTTTGGTCTTCTCAGTTGTTGTATGCAGTCCGCCTAGTACCCTGTTAGGAACCTGTTGTTTGGTAATCTGGAGGGCGGTCTACACCTTATTCTTTTTTGCATTTGCTAGAAGGTTATCCCAGTCTGTGCGCTTGACCTTATTGAGTGTTTCTCAGAAAGCTTTCTTCACCTTGCAAGCTTCTCCCACCCCTACCCCGTCATGTCTCACATTCTGGGCAGCAGAGGAGTAACATATTATACCTAGTTATGGGTCACCCCCTACTAATGGATCAGTTTCGGCCTACATGTAAAAGCATCAAAAACCGCAACTACCAACCCAATCTTTGCTCCTATGACCCAATATTCCATATAATAGAAGCTATAGACCTAGTCCTTGTCACTGCAAAGTATAATATAAAAATATGTAAGGGTAAACCTTTGGCATCATATAATCATTATTTATCACTGTGGTACAAATACTTGTTATTAGAGTTCCAGGTTGGGAAAGTTCCAAGAATTAATATGCAGCGATTAGGTCATAGATCCCAGGTTGATGTAGGAAAAATGTCAGGTCCAGGCAGCAAGTATTTAAGGCAGGCTATTCTGTTCTATCTTGTATATTTTCCTTCAAGATTTTAGTCCCAAGACAATACCCCTACAGCATATGAAATTTCAACAACAAGGTATCTAAATCTAATCTCTCATGGCTCCAAAGAAAGCTGATAAGGAGAACATCATTTGAGCTGCTTTGCAGTACAGAATTGACCATTCTGAGCTCTCAGTATGCAAAATTGCCACACTATTTAGTCTTTCCAACCCAACTTTATAAAACCACCTTCGACACAAGACTACACCTGCCCCAGTGGCTTATGCCAGCAGCAATGACTTCACAAGGTTGAAGAGAGTGTTATTATTGACAGGATGAAAGATTGTAATAATAGAGAGATACCTCTCCACCGGAGACATGTTTTGGATATAGTGTACCAGTTGCGGAAAATAAAAGGGAAAACAGGGGAAATTGGGAACCATTGGGTCAATCAATTCATTACAAGACATCCAGAGATTTAATCCAAGGTTGGGAAGACCTTGGATAAGCAATGATCTCTTGCCACGAATCCAGCAATCTTCAAGGAACACCTCAATCACTACTACAATATGCGCTGCAAATATCATATCAAGCTAGAAAACACCTGGAATACCAATAAGAAGGGATTTGCAATAGGTTTAGAAGGTGGTAGGACAATCTTATACTGTACTGGTAGGAAGAATCCAAGGATTATGCAGGATGGGAAGTAGTTGTGAGTTACTGTAGTGGAAGCCATTTCTGGCTATGGAAAGTCAATTCCGCCTCTTATTCCTGACGACTCCAATGCACATTTGATAGGGAAACATAGTAACATCAACTATGAGAAGAATGCAGATACTTATTTTACATACTCAAAGGGAGTGTACACTACAACTGAGATCACATTGGACTGATTGGTAAACATCTGTGAACCAAAGACAAGGACAGAAAATGGAATCAAGGATTATCGAATACTGGTTTTTGATGGACACAGCTCTCATATCAACAATATCAAGTTCATTGAATACTGCATTAAGATGAACATCCACCTGATATGTCTTCCTGGTTATACAATCCATGTTCTTCAACTTTTGGATATTGGAATCTTCTCTCCTATGGGAACAAGTCATTGAGAGAAGTTGGAAGACTTTCTCTATGATCATTGACCTAATTGGGCAATCCATAAATGGAACTTTTATCCAATGTACCACAAGACCAGGGCTAAGGCCATGAGTGAGAGGAATATTCTGTCAGCTTAGAGGGCAAGTGGCATGATCCTGTTCAATCAGCAGAGAGTTTTGAGCCAGTCTGGGCTTCAATTGTCCACTCCTCAGTCCAAGCCTATGAATGAACTGCGCTCTCCACTCTGTTCTCTCCCCACATGTGTAGAGACATCATCTGAACTCAATAAGATCAGAGAGGAGGCCAACAGTCTTGAATTCAATGATGCAAGTTGTACTCCTTCAAACAAAGCTTTAGACTTGTGTAGCAAGGCAAATACCCAGTTTATTCTTGATACTGCAACTATTACCAGGCTCCAAGCTGTTAAGCCCAGTACTACAGACCGCCGCCAGATTAAGAGTGGCCTAATCCTTCATACCTTAGTGCTTTCAAAGCTTTATAAAAAGCATGAGAGTGATAATATACATAAAAAGGATTTGGCTACAAAGAAGAGGATCTCACGGCAGCAACTGAAGACAAGATTGCACGTGGTTACCTCCAGGAGAGAGGCTGGGTCCCAGCCAAGGGCTGTTGAAAATCTGGTGATAATAGATACCGAGGAGGATGAGATAGACTGTGATGAGTCCACTGAATTACTAAGTAGATAAGTTCTTATTATATCATATTTTCAAACTAATAGCTCACATTTTCTAGGAGGAAAATCTTATTTCTAACAACATGGCTCCAAGCAGCATCTGCCCCCCACCTTCCTCATGCAAAAAGGTTAACTATCAAGTCATTTTAAGCTCTGATTCTAAGGACAATAGTGATTGAATCATGAACTATCACTTGGGGGTCGCAATACTGTAATTTGTATTATTAGGAAATTATTTTTCTTATACATCCTATGACAATTAAAAGCTTTCATTTTACAAAGGTTGAGGCCAGGAGAGTTAATATTGAGTTGGTGGTGGCGATTTTTAAGGTTTTTACAAGCAGGCCAAAACTGACCCATTACTAGAGGGTGAGGCATAACTAGGTATAATACGTTACACTCTTCTCAACTGCGTGATCTCTGGCATTCACCATGCCTTTGACCATTTTGTTGGTTTCTTGATCGGTGCCCAACTGCGAGTTAGGTGGATGAGCGTATTGAGGCTCATTTGAAAGTTTTCCACTGCCTTGCTGCCTTCCAGTATTGGTTCATATCTGGTTAGACCGTCTATGTATCTTTTAAGGGCTGCCTCAATGAGGGGGTTCCGTTCACCCTTATCGGTTTTCCATGCGATGTTCTCCCAGTCTGAGGCTGGTCTCGCGACTTCCACCTCTTCACTGTCAACTTCGGTGAGTAGCACAATGTGGTCTGAGCTTGTTCTCTGTCTTAAGTCCCTCTATCTTGAAATCCGGGGCAGCATTGCTGCATTTGGCATTTTGTAATCAATTGCGGAACGGCGGTGTGCTGTCGGGGTATTCGGAAACCTTGTATAGATGCCTGGGGTATTCAATATATTGTAACTGTGTAACGCGGCGGTATGCATGTACAACTCCCCCTGCCGTCGTTCCCCATGTCTAAGGTCTCGAAGAGAGTTCGTAGACGCGGTATGTACGTTAAAATCCCGTACTACTAGTGTAGGCTTGCTCATCTCAGTAAAGACTGTCTTGGGGTCTACCGTACTTGCCCCCTCCACATGCCTATTGTAAACATTTATCACCCCAAAAGAAACACTTCTTCCAACCAAGCGCTCCTTTTTGCCCAAAATTGTCAAATACAAAACATCAACAGCCACTGGCACTATCACGAATGAAAACC
>PYWC01000013.1:1620028-1646507 GCA_003182015.1 Tuber magnatum
GGGGGTAGCGTTTCAGGGACCTTGTCTGGGAATACATCCTTGTATTCTTCCAACAATGTTTTCGAGGTGGCGTCTGATGCAGCGGCTCGGATTTCCCCGCTTGTTGGTTTGCATAGCACCCGTAATCTGTCATCGGGGAATTCCACTGCTGTATCCCCACACCTGATAAGAGCATTATGTCTTTTCAGGAAGGGCATTCCAATCAGGGCATCGTACTTTGCCAAGTTCCCTACCAACATCTCCTGATTTGTCTATTCCTTCTTCCCAGTTCCTACGGTCAGTCCACATTTCTTGTGGCTTGAGGAGCGGGATCCTTTCATAGCCATATTGACTGTTGTAGGTTGGGGTAGGGGTTCTGTAGGGATGCCATGGGTAGCGATAAAGGTGGCGCTAATTATGTTGCAGCCGATTGTTCCTGTGTCAAATAGTACCTTTGCTGGGTAGCCTTCTATGTAAATTGTTCCTTCAAGAGCGTCGCGGGGTCTGATTGCCAGCCTCGGTTGTGTTCGCAGGCTTTCCACTTCCACGGAGTTGATTTCCACTTCGTCATATTCAGTTGCTTCCATGTGATTTGTGCTTGTCTCTCGTTTAGCGGCCTTTCCCTTTCCTTTCTTGGCATAGCAATCCTTTGTGTAGTGCCCCTTTTTCCCGCATTCGAAACATATACCTTCCTCAAGTCGTTTCAGTTTCTTGTCCTTCTTGTCCTTTGAATCCTTGCGATATGGTTTATGCTTCTCCGTATTGTCCCGCGATGATGATCCTTTGCTATTCCTTTGCTGTGGCACATGGGTTCGGTAGACTCCTGTTTCATACAGGATAGCATCCTTCCGTTCGGCCCGCTTGACTATCTTGGCAAAGCAATCATCATCCTCCTCCATGGGTTCTACCTCCTGACGTAGTCTGGGATGCATTGCTTCATACAGTCTTTGCTTCAGCGTATACTGAGACACTGTTCCGGTAGGCAATCGTCCATGATACATCAAGAGATCCGTCGTGACCAGGGTTATTCTTTCTGTTTTGCCATATTGTACTTGCTGGATATCCTTGAACCTTTTGTATAGTTCCTCCGTGTTACACGAGGATTGGAATCTGTCTTTCAAGTACTTTGTCAGGGTCGTTCCTCGGATTTTTTCCCTACTCTCATAGTGGTTCATTGCTTGGTGGTATGCTTCCTCTGCCTTCCCGCTACAGAAGCTTCCGAAGTATGCTCCGCTTCCTTCCTTGGTTTTGTCCACTCCATGTAGAGTAAGGTATTGCAAAGTTGTTATGACCCACCAGTCAAATACTTCAGGCTTTAGGTCATCCTTTTCGCTCAAGAACGATGGTGGCAGTGGAAGTTTGATTTTTGGCCCTGGGGCTGGGCGGTCCGGCAGATTCACCTTCGGACATTTCGTGTTCAGACTCTTCGTTACTCAAACTGCTGTCTGAGGAGCTTTCTGGAAAATCGCTAGGATTATCGCCTGGTGGATGCCTTACTACCGACTGATCTCATCCTTCTTCGTCGCTTTCTTGCTTCTTATATGTCCCGATAGGTATGCTTTCTTTCTTTGGTGGTTGCGCCAGTTCCTTTCCTTTACTGGGGCTGCGGGGAAATTGCCCAGGGAGGGTGGTTGCTGCCTTTGCTAATTCGTCAGTCGACTCGCTAAAGGTCTGCTGGGCCAAATTTCGCGCTAATTGTCGTTCTGCTTCGTCAATCGAAAAGTAGCTCCTTGGCCCTATCTGTTTCTTAGGTTGATCAGACCAGGTCCCTGCAGGTTTCTTAACCACTTGGTGAGGTTAAAAAAATGTAACCTGTTCGGGCCAGGCCCTAGTCACGTAGCGGTACGATAAGAGCAGATGGCCTCGTGATCAACATGAAGCGAGCGCTGCTTACTAAAGGAGGCTTCGAACGGGGTGTAATAGGAGATCAAATAGGTAACCGTTCAACCAAGTATATTTAAGAATACTGTCTGTCAAAGTCTGCTGTTTCCATGGTGGGAATCAGCGGTCTTTAAATACAGCATATCGCTTATCTCCAGTATGAGCGATATTGCAAAACATTGTGTGTGTCAACCGATAGCACATGAAACAATACAAGTATCAAATGATACTGTGAAACCAAACTAAAACAATGTGTGTATCAACCGATAGCACACGAAACAATACAAGTATCAAACGATACTGTAAAGCAAACATAAAACAATGTGTGTATCAACCGATAGCACACGAAACAATACAAGTATCAAATGATACTGTGAAACCAAACATAAAACAATGTGTGTATCAACTGATAGCACACGAAACAATACAAGTATCAACCGATACTGTAAAGCAAACATAAAACAATTTGTGTATCAACCGATAGCACACGAAACAATACAAGTATCAACCGATACTGTGAAACCAAACATAAATCAATAGTAACCCGTCCCGGTTACACACATAACCCTCTACTCTTTGATCTTTCCCATGACGACGACCTGAGGTGTGACCTTCGCTGCATCCACCTCTGGTAACCTTACCATCAGGGATGTTGCCTTCTTTCCTTCCTTAGTCACCGGGTCCCTTTTAAGAAACTTAGCTGATGTCAGGTCTATTTTATGTAAGTCTTTGAAGTATTGCTTGATCTCCTCATCAAGGCTGTCTGGATCTGATAGGATAGCACTGAGTGGGATGCCATGTATCAGAATATTAACAGTAGTCGGAACTCTTCGAAACGGGAGGTATATCCGTTCTCCCTCGGGGTTCCTTTTGTTGAGCGCTTCCGTCATCTTTTCCAGGTACCTGGTGTATTGTCCAGAATCGGACCCTTAGGGCACGGTAACAGTGATTGTGCCGTTAAGTCTATTTGAAGACACTGGCAGATTCACGGGAGCTTTGCAGATGCAACCTGTCAGTACCTTTGACAGTGCTACCGAAATCCTCGCCTCCTCCAAAGCCGGGTTGGCAAGCGGTCTTGCTGTGGTTCTCGTAGCGAAAAGCCTCCTTTTGGCTATGTTGGATCCATTCTGGCGTTTGGGGTTTTCGACCTTCGTCCACTCTCCTTTGTCTTCCTCCACGCCTTGGTTTTCTCCTTTAGTCTGTTTCACGGCCGGCGGCTTAGGGGGTGTAGGCCCCTCTTCTGCCTTCCACTTTCCTTTACCTTTCTTTTTCTTTTCCATAGGTGTTCCTGGGTCCTGCCCTGTAGCCGCCTCGGCATAAGATTTTTTTCCCGATTCTGACGGGTTCTTAGCCAACCTCGCCGCAGTGCCATCCTTTGTCGTCGTCCTCGTGCAATGTTCCTGGACGATTGCCATGAGGTTTTGCACCATAACCGTAAGCGTTTTAATCTGCTGGCTTTGGGTGATGATAAGTGACATCGTGGTAAGACCTTCAGTCGAGTAGTCCTCATCCACAGCACAAGCGATGGCACGTGTAGCCGGGGTTTGCTTCTTCAGCCCATTGGCATTTAGGATTTGTAATGCGAGGCTCCTGATTTGACGAAACTCAGGAAGCTCGTACGTTGTGGTACCCTTGCCCTTGCCCCTTCTCCCCCTGGTGTGGGGAACTCAGGCTGCACTGGCTCAGTGTCACTGGTTTCCATTTCCTCATGAGAAGCCATCTCTTGAGGTGGTGTAGATCAGTGGTTTTGGGTATTCGTGTAACCTGACAACTCACGTTACACGAAAAGGTGAAGATAATTACGTGGTGTTGAGGAAAGTGCAAAATGCACTTGTGAGGAAAATAGGGAGAAGTACAATTATATTTTCTACATATAGAGATTTGCAGCTAACTAGCCATATACATCCCTACCCGGTTACCACATTGAACCGGGCCAAGCTTCACCTTAAGGAAAACGTATAACAAAGTAAATTCATAAACCACCTCTACCCGCTTCACCCTCCTTCCCGGCTCCCTTTACAAATGAAAACCCTCCTGACTACTCTACTTCTGTATTCCAACTGGGACCTCCTTGCACCACCTTGTGCTTGTCCTTCACATGCTTTCTCATCTCCTTCCTTGCTATTGTAGCTCTACTTCCTCTTCATACTACCCCACATTGGTTGCATATTTCAATAACCCCCTTACTGCACTTCTTCCTGTGCTGCTCTATTCTCTTCTCCAATTCCCTCTTTCCCAGTTTTCCCTTATTTTCCATTGTCATTCCACACCTTTCACACCCCCACTTCCATGACTCTGGTGCTGGGGTTGGTGGTATCTGACTTCACCCTTCCTCCTCATCTCCTCCTTCTCTACCCCCCCCTTTCCTCTGAATGATTGCCAGCTCTCCTGGTAGTACTCAAATCTAGTCCCATAGTTGCCTCGTATTACTTCGCTTTGTTCTATCTCCACCAAACGGCTCTACCAGTTCGTAGTTTTGTGTGAGATCATCTGCAGTTATTGGAGGTTCTCCACAAGGGCATGCCTTTCTGGTACCACTCAAATCTCTAAACAGCTTTCTCTTCTCTGTCAGTAGCCTGATCCTCTCTCCTGCCTCTCTTCTTGTCAACTCTCTCAGGTGGTTGGCCTTTCTTATTGTATCTCCATAGCTCCCTCCCTTCAACTTCAGTTCTGTCTTCCTTGCCTCATTGGCCTTTTTCCTAATTCCTCTCATTCCTCCACATTCCTCATACTCCAGCCCCTTATCTTTGGCCCAACTCATTACAGTTACTCCACCATCTCCCCTGCCCCATGCTCTAAATGCTGTTCTCCGCCTCCTATAGCTTCTTAAATTTCTCATACTTCTTATATTTAGTTCTACCATAGCTGCTGCCATCAGAGTGTCCTTGGGAAGTTGAAATAGCATTCTGATTATCTTGTTCAGTACTTTCTGTGCTTTGTCACATTGCCCTAAGTTCCACATTTCTACCCCCCATGTCAGCTGTGCTATTATTGTACCTTGTAGGATCTGACATGTATTCCAGATATTTAGGCCTCCTCTTTCAAGCCTAGCTGTCATGTGAAGGACCTTGTTGGTTGTCTTTTCTGCTTATGTAATCCATTTCTCCAGGTGTGCATCCATCTTAAGTTCTTTAGGTATACTGAATTCTAAGTAGATGATCTCACCACCTTCATTTACAGTACTCCCATTCTGATATTGTAGGTATCCCTGTCGTTTTCATTTCAGAACAGCTGTTTCTCCCTTGGATTCTGCAAACCTAAGTCCTTTAACTTCTGCCCTTTTCTGCAAGCTGTTATATGCCTTCTGAAGGTTATCATTAGCCTTTGCCAGGTGACTACTACCAGATCCTACCAGGAAGTCATCAATATAGACAATACATTCACACCCTCCTCCAGTTGAGTCTCTGCGAGGTCAGCAGTTGCTATTAGAACCTGTATTAGTGACAGGGGTGAACCCTGTGGACAGCCATAGCCTGCTCCTAGCCACTCTGTTTTGTTTCCATTGAATTGGAACCTACTGGTTCTCCCTTTCAGCCATTCTTGTACCCATTGTCCTATCCAGCTTGGAGCTTTTTTCTCTACCAGCCTTTCCATAATTAGGGCTGGTCGTATTCTGTCAAAGTCAGCCTCAATGTCCAAGGCAAGAGCTTTCACATTCTGGTCTTTTCTTGCTGTTCGGTCCCCAAGGTTTAGTACTGCATCTATTGGTCCTAGCCCTTTCCTCCCTCATTTTTGTATTGATGCAAAGACATCTGCGCTTGCTATTCTTGCTGCTACTATTCTCGCCTGCTGTAATGACCCAGCATACATGAGCTATGGCAGCCGGAATCTACACCCATGCAGACAGCCAGGAGGCGAACTGGTAGGATCCGGCAGTCAAGTAAGAACTTGACCCACGGAGACCCTATGGCCCGGGCTCTGAGATGAACAGAAATAACCGGCGAAGGTACCTAGGTATATGGCTATACCTGGGAGCAGTGTCAGCATACTTAGAGACCTCTGAAGGGACTGTGAGGCCGCTGAGCCAGGTAACTGGAGAGAGGTTAGATGTGTCTATATCCAGCGACAGATTGGACAGGGTAACAGGGCAAAAGTATCTTGTCCACTGGACAAGGTTACCCTACTCTCAGGATCAGGTTACCCTGCCGTGGGGTTTGAGTTATCCTGCCTGAAGTCCTGGGTTACCTTACCTTTCAATGCAAAGTCCCTCGGGAAGTTCGGGAAAAATGACTGGAAGGTTGTTCATGCAAAGCCATGCATAATACGGCAATCTGGGGTTCCCGGAGATGCTATTGGGCGAGCTACGTAGCTCTGAAAGAGCTGTAAATTGGAGACATGATACCGATCATACCCCTCCGGCCCCACCCTAAGGCCTGGACATCATGGGCTAACAGTTGTGTAGTTGTGTGCGGTCTAGCAAAGAGGACTGGATGGAGACCTGCTTGCAACACCATGTAGGTTGCTGCCGTCCCGTCAACTGTAAGCTGTTCTCATGATATCCGGGAGGGCATAGGGTGGAAGGTGAAGTACCTCCTCCAAGTTGTTTGGAGTAAAATGGACCAAAGCTGATGGAGTTAAAGAGAGTTAACCGTGGGGGTCCCGAAGGTAGTCCCTGGTGGTCCCAGAGCCACCAGGCCAGTTTTACACCTATCAAGCCCGAACGTGTCCCCAACGCCATAGGCTCTGTAATGAAAGTGTAGAGACACTAAAAGCATGATTCCTACTACAGGTAAGGTGCATCCAAGGTAGTCGTCATGGGTAGCACCCATTAGACCTCTCCTGGACCACTGTATCCTGCGGAACACAACAGAAGCACAAGAAGCATAAATAGTAGATAGAGAAACCGCTCATGATAGCTTCCACAGTCATGTAGGGATCAATGCATATGGGAAGGGTGTTATAGATAGTCTAGCTCTTCAGGTGTCTTGACTGTCAGCCATTGGTAAGGCACTGATGCGAAGAAGTTTTCACTCTGGCGGGCAAAATGGAAACATGCCGTGGAAACGATAACCGCTTAAGGAGAAGGCTGACTAGAGTTTGTCGACACATGTATGCCAAAAGGGTGTGCCAGGAGATGTGTCGGACCACCCTTAGCGGAGAAGGGTGTGCTCGAATAGTTGGAGTAAAATAATGGAGGAGTTACTGGCAAAAGATAAAACTACTTGAACATCTATGCGAGAACTCTCCTACTCCAACAATCCATCCTCTCGAGATTTTAATTGAGTGAAGCGTCAGGCTTAACTAGGTTAAGTTTTACCGTTTACTTTATTCTTATATTTGTGTCAACTTTTGGCGAGAAGTTTGAAGTTGTTCGATCTGGTCGCAACCTTGGAATCCATCTTCCTAGAGGTGCCCCAGTTACAGTAGCACTTTTGCTAAGACTGATTGGAGTTGGATAGGCCTCTATGCCTTGGCAATATCATATTGAGGTTTCTTAAGTTTGGAAATAAGTACTGTGGTTGACCTTTTCTAACTCTCTGGCATTCCGTTTCTCACTACCTGGTCCATGTATACTCTCAGTGCTACTGGCCTTGCCCTGAATAGTACCTTAACCAGTTTTAAAGTAATGCCATGAGGTCCAGGGGTAGCATTTGCTGGTGAGTTTTTATTTGCCATTCTGATCTCATGCTCACCAGTTGGCTCTGGAAGTCCAGTCATACCATGGTCTACCCTCTGAGCTTGAGTTCTATCTGCTCCTTCCAAGATTACTTTGTATACCTCTCGTGCAGTTTCTTCAAAACCATGAGTGCATGTTCCATCGGCCCTGATAAAGTCCGGGACTGCTCGTCTCCTCTTCTCTGTGCGTATTTTCTCAAACACCTTTGATTCATCCGTTTCCTCTTCCAATGCCTCTCCCCTAACTCGGTCTTTCTCTTTTCTAATCATTCTCTTAAACTCCCTCCTTGCTTCTCTGTACCCCTCATCCTTCTTCCTTCTTAGCTCCATTACCTCTTTTTTTTTTTTCCAAGCTCTTTAGTTCAGAAGGCTCTAGCTCCTGTCCTCTTTCTTGGAGTAAACCGCTCTGCTATTCCCCGCACTTTGTCTACAATCTGGGTTGGGTCCTCAAGGCCTTCAGCTATGAGTAGGGCTGTTTCAATAGCACCCCAACGCACTTTGTCCCATTGTAGCGCTTTGTCATTGCTTGGTTTCCATCTGGTACCAGATGCCCACTATAGGAATGAGTGATGTAATGTCGCACTGTTAGTTACCTTATATGGAATTTCTAGTCCTCCAGCAATAATGAGATCTATGGTCACGGTTGTCTCCCACCTTCTCTGATGGTCCTCAGCTAGATTGGTTGTAATATACTTGTTGTATACCCACCATCCCAATTTATCCATCTATTGTTTAAGTTTTCCGCCTGCTGTATTGATTTCCCCCTTTGACCAGTCACTGTGCTTTGCATTCAAATCACCAACAACTATCTCATCTACCTCTCTCTCTCCTTCCCAGTCTAGGTACCTTCTTGGCCTCTGGTATGCTATTGTTATCTTCCGCCTTCTAGTTCTTATTATAACCTTTTGGGGTTCTGTCTCTACTACTGTTACTATGTGCATAGCCTCCTCTTATATGAGTACTACTACTCCATACTCTACTACCTCTTCTGCTGCCACTGTGATGTAACCTCCCACCTGTGGCCATGTCCTTTCTCCTCCTATAATGCTTGTAGCTGCTTCTGCTATACCAATTATTTTTTTGTTTTTATGAATTTTTATGAGCTCTACTACTGCCGCTGCAGACCTGCCACAGTTACCAAATGCACAGTCATAACTATACATTACTAGTCCCCATTGTTGGCTGTCAATCCAGAACCTCGCAGACTCCTATTATTGGCCTCTGGAATCATCCAACTCCATTGGATATAATATTGATCCTGACTGGGCATGCCATATATCCTGCTAAGTGGTCTGACTCTCCGCAGTTCTGACATTCTATACGGGTATGAGTACATCGATTTCCTAGTGTACCAGTACAGCCTCTCGCAGTACATTTGTGCCTTGTTGTTAGGTGGTTCTCTCCACAAAGGCTGCACTGATATTGTGCTTTGCAGAAGGCTTCTTGGTGCCCGTACTGTAGACATCTCCGGCAGAAGGTGGCTGCAGTACTGCTTTGATACGGGCACATCTCACAGGCCCTTCCCCATATCATCAGTTACTCCCCTTTGCAGTTAAGATGAACATTTCCTGCTACCCAATCCTTAGGTTTCACAGTTATTATCACTAAGGAGGCTCGCTTCCCTTCTGCGTATAGTTTTGAGAGGGGTTTGACCCATCGAATAGGGGCTCTCAGTCTTATCTCAGGATTGAAGACAGTAATTTCTTGCTCCATTTCTGCATAGTTCTTGCTATTCACCTGCTAGTCATCTATCTCCCATGCATCACTTAGTTGTCCCCCAGTATGTACATTTAGCGGAACTCTATCAAGCACCAACATCTTAGTTGGTATATCAAGAGTCACAAAGAACCCTGACAGTCCTGCTTTCATAAGTGCTTCTTCCATCCCCTTCCTCTTATAAAGTTCCATGCTAGCTCTAGTATTTCCTGCTGTTGTAAGCACTAGGTCATTGTTATGGTTGAATTATGAACCTCCAAATAAGATACCGGTACTGCGGTTGACAGTATCGCGAATCCTGAGTGGTGTGAGGCTCCCAAGCTCAACTCTCTTTTTTGGCTCAGTATTGCAGATAAGTAGCCTTCTCTCCATCGCAATTTGGGTAGTTGCTGGAGCTCCTGCTCTTTCAATTGCTTGAGCCTTTTTCATAGCTCTAGCTGCTTTCTTGCTGACCACAGGTGTCATTTCAATTACTCCACTTGACTTTACAACTGCTGCAAAGCTTGGTCTTCCTTGTTTGGTACCAGGAATGATAACAGGTAGTGGGGTACTGTTCTGACTGAGTTGTGAGTCTGGTACCTGTATTTTGACTCCTGGCTGTTCTCCCTCCCCAACCTGTTTCTCAATCTCATGGGTTCTATTTAACCCTTTATTATTTCCTCCCTGATTCCCTTTCAACCCTTCTCCTGACCTTGAACTTATAAGAGACCTTTCCATCTGATCTATCCTTGCTATAATTCTGCGTTCCATTGCTGACATGTAATTCATAATCCTCTTTTCTACTGCCCCTGCAGCGTCTACTCCTGCTTGGCCTCCTCCACCTCCTTTGCCTCCCACCTTACCATATCCATAGGCTGTAGCACTCTTGCCCCTTTCCCTCTCTGCTATCTGGGACAGACTGGTTACTGCCTGAGGGGGAAGCTCAGTCATAACTGCCTCCCCACCTCCCAGCTTTGGTGCCTATTGGGAAGCCTCAGGGCCTTCATAGTTCACCCCTTCCATCTCTAATTGCTCTTCTTCCTCTTCACCATTTGATTCTTCCTCTCCAGTTTCCCTCCAGTCCATTCCCAGTACTCCTCCTCCAGTTTCCTCTTCCTCTTCCAAATGCTTGGCTGTCCCCTTTCCTTTTCCCTCCTGTAGTCTCTGTAGGAATGCTCTAGCCTTAGCTGCTTCAGCCTCACTTGCTCCATCGTTCAGGAGGGCATCAAAGACTGTAATGAATTGCAGGCCTGCATGGACTATAGACTCTTGCAAGTTCCATGGTGAGGAAGTGCTTAGTCCCTTTCGAACACTGTATGGCTTCCATGAGATGAACATGCGCTCAAAGCTGCTTTTAGTATTTAGAACGGTAAAACAACCTATTCTGCACCCCACTTTCTTCCACAGGTCTGTAAATTCTGTATCATTAGCCACAGTCACCTCCTGTGACTTAAAGCCTCTGTCAAGCCCTGCTCTGCATTCCTCGTCATGTACAATGCTTCTTTCCCCTAGCTATTCACCCAGCTTCATCTTGGTCTGCATATAAGGTACTGGTGGTGATGATCTTATTGACCTCTTTCCGGTTTCAGGAGAGGCGGACCTTGCAGGACTGTCCGACATACGCCTTCTTCCCCCCTTCGACATTGGTAGCATGCCTGGTGGGAATGGCTTTTAGTTTGCTCCTGGTTTGTTTTTTTGAGCATTTGCTGGTAGGGGGTTCAGATTGGTCAAATCCATGGTCCCAACGGGATTTGTTGGGACCTTGCTGATGTTTTGAGCGTTTGTAAAAAATGAAAATTTGTTGTGTTGAAAGTTTTTGTGTGCGGAAAATAGGGGAGAGGAACCTTGTTTCGTCATTACAACCACTCCTTTCTTCACTTACGCGAAAATTCCTTTCTCCATCGATTTGTGCTTTGACCTCGGGCGATGGCATCGACAGACCAAGGTAGGGTCGCATATATCCAGCCCACCAATCGCTCGGGGATGGCACGATACCCACATCTACGCTTCCAACGATCGCGACACCTTGCTCGGAGGTCTCTGGGTCGCACCGGGTATTACCAACACTAACCTCTATTCTATGGTGGAGATTTTCTGCACAATTACCGATACTTTCGACCTACAAGACGGCAGCCAACGACTTGTTGAGAGGGACGAGGAGCCACTTCAACCAGGCAATTACTACATATTTACGAAGGGTAGGCCCCCTTTATCCTTTGGTCATCGACTACCATTCACCCACGATAGGTTCCATCACTGTCACCGATGAAGTCCCTCTACTTCGTACTCTTTGGTTGCACTCCGGGACCCGTGTCGAATCGTTTTTTGACTCAGTACGTAACCGGGATCGGCGTTGCGTTATAACTGGCAGATCAGCAGTCATAAACGGTGTTACTTACTGGGAGCCCTTCGGAGCTGCTCATGTGTTTCCTTTAGCATATGAGGAGCACTGGGGCCAATGTAATCTCGATCATTGGATCACCGTTCCGCCGGCCTCTGCGTCGCATGGAACTATCAACTCCGTGCAGAATGGGATATTGCTCACCCGAGATATGCACGCACTGTTTGATTGCTATCAGATCTCAATCAATCCGGATGTACGCTTGGCCCGAGATAAAAGGATTTGTGCTGTTCCTAACCAATACCTGTCTAGGATCACCACAAGATCGTCTGCTTCACTCCTATTGCTAACAGCTACGGAAGTGCTGGCCGACAACTCGATCAATCATTCCTTGATGATCCGCTTCGCCCGGACGACCATCTTCTCCGTTGGCACTTTTGCCAAGCAGTCCTCGTCAATATGAAGGGGGTTGGCGAGCTGTGTTTTAAGATCGATTTCCCTCCTGGTTCAGACATGATGAGCCAGATTATGAGCGGTCCAAAAGCTGTTGAGAGGATGGAGTTTGAGCTTTTTGGCCGCTTGAATGCAAAGGGGGATCGCGCTTGAGGCAAGGGTAGGCTGCCATTGTAATGTGACCTAGAGTACTATAGAACCTTGTACAACGGGGTTGAGCACCGACTTTTGTTTTAACTCGGCTTGCTTTTTTTGTTGCGGCATTCTATCTGGTTAGTTGAGCAATATATATGATATACTTTGCCTTTCCGCATTAGAATTTATTTGTTCGCAGGGTGCTGCTATGGTTGAATGAGACTGTTGTATCCGCTATCATGAAAGATCACTCGGGTGAAATGGTTTATCATATGAGGTCGAACATAGTCCGGTTGTATAACTTATTGAGACGCGAATAACACCGCCAGTGACAACAAAAGGGTACGGTAGATGACAGAGAAAGATGTGTACCTAGTCTCTTGGCTTGCGTGGACATAATTTTTATGGAATGGCGACTCCAAAGCTAGTCGCATCACCTTAGATCTCTGGTGGTATCATTACTAGCCATCACTCGTTGTCAGGTTTGAGTAGTGAATCTATATGTATTCGCAATAAACGCCACCATGACATCCAATAGTAGGCTCATCCTTGATTTTCCGGAATACCGCTTTTGGCTTTTGGTTAAACTCTTGGCACCACAGCTGGGTACCTCTTCTCTATGGATCCCAGGAGGGGCCAGTGGGGTGTGCGGGATATGCGGTTCGGCCCCCACAAATGTTTGCTGAGTTGGGTCTCGTGGGGGAGAGCAAAATCGCTGTGCTGTCTACGGCAATAGTGTAGTGGTGTTCAACCAAAGACTGACTCTCCGCCTCCCTATCCAGGTTTAGGGTGAAAGCTTGATTGCTCGAGTACTGTACCTTTTGGGCGGTTTCGGGGTTTCCGTGGTGTTAAAACCAACTACACCACGCAACCAGATGACATCCTTAACCCTTTCCCCCAATGATGCCTACAGTTTTGCTGCCCTCCCTTCGGTTTCCCCACGCGCCTAGCTATGATACAAGCCACTCAAGCTTCTTAGAATGACCCTGCCCTGCCCTCTTTGCATTGTGGCAGCCTTCGGCCTCCAGAGAGACGGTTGCTTCCACCGATATCAAATGTCGCGTTGCATCACATGCAGAGATCTGCATCCCCGGGATCTTCTTCTGGATGACTGGCCTCTTGTCCTCCAGTTACTTGCAACCGGATCTCCAACCAAATAACCAACGATGCTGGTGTCCCAGTTGATTTAGAACAAGCCAGTACCAAGCTCTCAGATAGCGCACTCGCGAGATCAAGGGGAGTTTTACGAATTTGCCGGAGCGCAGGCCTATTACCACTTTTGAGGGGGGCGCGCCCGGGCTGGCACTGGGGAGTCGTTGACGAACGGAGGGTGTGAGGTTGCAAAGGGACTAGGGTGATGTCGATGAATGTGCAGTGATTGATTCCTATGGTGAAGAGGAGACTAGTAGTGTCGAGGAAAGCATTGGATCAAATGCGCCTGAGGGTGAGGAAGAGAAGAGGAGAGGGAGGGCGACTACACTCAGAAATGGTTCCGGCCCCAGCAGTAAAAGTAGCACCACGAGAACGGAGGAGACGGTAGAGAAAGGCCCAGATATGATTAAATTATGATCAGGATTAGGGGTGATTCCGCAGGGGGCGGAAGTAGGTGGGAGAAGAAAGGAGGTGGAATAGACATCAGGAAGGGGGCTATTAGTGGGCAGAGGACAAATATGGGTTTACTGGCTGCTGTGGCGGAAGAATGTATGACTCCTACCTACATTCTAGTGGTAGTTCTAACTTTTCCGATAGGGAAGGCTGAGTACAAAGTATAGTGCTAACTCGCACCTGCCCTCGATATCGATTAACCCGTCTGGTAGCATCCATGGAGCAAATCTCCTACAAAAGATGGACGATCGGGTGTGCGTCGGTCTACAAATTCCGACCTACCGTCGCATAACTCTATAGCAATCTCCTCGGATACAGGAGCGGATGCCCACGATCTGCACCGTGCTCAACGAATGGTGATGATATTCTCTCCTATAACTTCTATACCGGAGACTCAACGTGTCGTTAAGACAATTCTGCATGGGGAACATGAACCGATAGTCAAGGAGGTAGAGGAGGGTACTAAGCGGGTGCAGAAGGATCTTGCTGCTACGGATTTGAGTGGGGAGGCCCAGCATGCCCTGGAGCGGACAATTGGGACGGTTCTGGGAGATGGCGATACTCTGGTGGCCATATATGCCATCGATCAGGATATGGTGGAAGATGGCGGCGAGATTTTTCCAGATGGCAAGATGGCAGAAGAATTGAGCAGCTAGGCTGCCGCCATGGGGACCCGCCTTGCGGCTACGAATACTGTCTCCGTTATCCAACATTGGTAATATTTCGGAGAGGGGTAGGGAGCGCACGGAGGCTGAGCGAGAGAGGTGTGTTGCGGCAGAGGAGATCGCTAGGCTGGTAGGAAAGCTTTTGGGATAGCTGTAGGGGTAATTTACTTCCGGGGTCCAAAGTGTCTTCTCACTAAAATTCTAGGCTTGTAATTTGTTTCCCGATATACCATTGTCTGACTAATATAATTTTGTTCAAAATTACGTTGTCCTATTCCTGTACGGTGGTGTGACCGTATCAGTCATATAACACAGTCACATAACCTATTGTTATACTAGAAGATTCTAGCAGGTTCTATAGATTTCCTTGGTATGAGTCAGTGTTCACGTAACCATAGAAGGGTATAACAAGGGGTGTATTTTTCCTTTCAGTTAGACAAGCACGCAAGCTTGGATTAATCTATGAGTCTCAAAGATATATCTTGTTCACTACATCTACTCCACTATCACAAGTGCAAGTAACTTGGATACAAATATTCTCCGGTTATGAGCCCGGGTTTGTGAGATCTGCCGCAAACCTGAACATCATATACCATAAGGCCATAAGTGCACTTCTAAGCAAGCATATACTATTTAACCTCCTCTCAAATACCTCCTTCAACAAAACAAACCTGGCCTGCCAGTACTTGGATGCACTAGACTGGTGGAACTGTTCTCAGTGTAACAAAACAGGCCTTCTTTGACCTAATGATCTTCTCCCTTCCTGTTGTGAAATATACTACAACAAGCTATGCTGTGATGCAATCAGGAACCTAAGTGAGATAAACAGTTCGCAATGTTGGTCACAAAGAAACTGACCCCTTCCATAAAAAAGATGATCGGAAACAATAGTAATCGGAAACATACTGCGATAAAGCAATATGTTAAACGATACCGAAACTGTCTTCCAGCTGTCCGTGACCGACCACCCAATACTACAAGGACAAGAGAACTACCAGACCTGAGGCCAGGCCTGGCTGGTTGTCTTCAAAGTTCGCAGACTATTGGAGGTAGTACTCGGAACAGAAAAGAAGACTCAAATCCCCAAAGTCGGAGCATCTAAAGATGCTACGAAAGTTACTACGTGGAAAAAAAGGACACTAAAGCCAGATTCTACCTCTACCAAGCAGTAAACTCTATCTACCATGCCGACATCTCTGCCAAAAGTTCAGCAGCAGAAGTCTGGCAAGCGTTCAAAGAGCAATTAAACAAAGAAACTCCTGCCAGCAATATGATGCTACTTGAAGCCATCTGGAACATCAAACTTGTCTCCACCCAATCTATCTCCAACCAAGCCACAATGTTTGAAACTGAATGGAACTGGCTTGCTCAAGGATACTCATCTGCTGATGATGAAACAACTGACAAATTCCAAACTGCAATGCGAGCCTGGACACAAGCAGAAGAAGTCAAACACACTGTCTTCATGCCATCTATCAATGAATTGCACCCTGATCTATGCGATGTCTTGTCAGCAAGAAAGACAACCAGATACGTAGATGTTCAGGATTAGTTTCCAAGTAGGAAAGCAGGAAAAGGGAAAGGTAGAGAGAAGGGAAAGGTACTATCGGTACGTTACAAGAATAAGAATCAGATGCACTGCACATTGTGTGCAGCAAGAGGTAGGAAAAGTGACGCCCACAATACCAACAAATATCGAGATCTTTCAAGACAAAAAGCCAAGCAGAAGAAATGGGACAACAAACCAAACACTGCAGCTGTTACTGATGCAACAGTCATGGTTCTGATAGCGAAAGCCAGGGAACCGCCTAAATCAGAGGAAGAGGTTGTCTGTAGTACGACAACCGGGACATCTCAACAGAATGGTTATGTGATTCTGGAGCATCAAACCACTTTTCACCCAATTCTGGTAACTTCCAAAGTCTCATGCCTTCCTCTGAAAAGATAGTAACAGCAGACGGTCAAATTCACCAGGCAACTGCATCCGGAGATGCTTACCTCCATGTGCACCTGCTGGATAGAACCGAAAATACAGTCATCCTCAAACGAGCACTGTATGTACCCACGTTTTGATACCCATTGGTACCTGAATTCCGCTTGGACGATGTAGGAGTAAAGGTTACGGTAGAAAAAGGAAAGAGGATGTTTGAGAAGGAAAGAAGGATTGTCATGGTTGTGGACAGGAAAGGTGGATTGTGGTATGTTAGGATGAGTAATGAGAAGTCTTTTGTTTCAGTTTACGAAGAACGGCACAAAGCCCTTGGACATACAAGTGTGATTAAGGATTATTACAGGGATGCTACCCCTATCACTCCTCCATCTGACTTTCACTGTACAACATGCAAGCAGAATAAAACCACGCATGTAAAACCAAAGTCAACAGACATTGAAACCAAGTCAGCTTTTGACAAAGTCCACTCTGAGCTTAGTGGTCAAATGTCCACATCCACGCAGGGAAAGAATCTCTAATACATGACGTCCATAGATGATTATATCAGGTATTGTTGGATTTACCTGCTAAAAACAAAAGATGGAGCAGAAATTGCCACAAAACACTTGTGGGAAATGGCACTAACTCAATTTGATAAATGAGTTAAGGGATGGCATATTAACACAGGAACTGAATACCTTAACCAGAAAGTGTCTGAATTCTTGAACACTAAAGAAGTCATCCACACCACATCACCAGCCTACAACCCTGAATCAAATGGAGTTGCAGAAAGGTTGAACTGTCCCATCACAACCATAGTACGATGTATGATGCTGCCTGAATGGAAATCATTGTGGAGAGAAGCCTATTCCACAGTGGCTTATCTCTATAATCATTGCTGGCATTCATCAATAAAAATAATACCATTTAAGTGGCTATATAAGATGAAACCCACGATTAGTCATCTCCATTCCTGGTACACTGATGTCATGGTACATATCTCAGGTGAGAGGTAAGGAAAGTTAGCCAGAAAGCAGAAGAAGGTCACCTAGTCAGCTACACTTCCAGTCCAACCATTTACCATGTTTACATACCTAAACGGCATAATGTGATCAAAGCAAGCGATGTGAAATTTGGAAAGACAAAAGGGGTATCGTTTGAATATCTTCAACAAACAATAGAAAGAGGAGAGCAGGAAAAGTTGGATCATTCCACTGAATCAGAACATACCACTAAGGACGGGACATCTACCCCATTAAGAGCGACAACACCACTACTACCACCAAATACCCCCATGCTGGCAAATTCCAGTCAACACCAATTTCTCCTCCTGATACCTTGTTTTCAGCACCGCCAGAACCCTGTCGTTCTACCTGTGAATGAACTCAGACCCAAAAAGTACGAGACAAGAACCGACTTCAAATAGAGAAGAAGGTACAGTCTCTACAACATCAAATAAAGGGAAATGAACAGGATTGTAAGCTGCAAGGCCTAACCAAGGACGGGATGCAGCTTTTCCAAGAAAGAAGAGCGGAACTAGATGAACAGCTTTGAAATGAAGAAGAGAATCTTCGAAGACATAAGGTTGTTGGTCTCGTGTATTACATACCAGACCCCAATATGTATAGGCAGGCCATGGAATCATAGAACAGAAATGAATGGCAGAAGGCCATGGACGAAGAGATGAAGGTACTGAGAAAACGAGAGGTAGGAATGGAAGTGGAAAAACCAAGTGGCAAAAAGGTATTAACAGGGCGATGGATTTATAAGGCCAAAGTCAAGAAGGACGGTACTATCCAACATAGGAAAGCATGATACTGTACAAAAGGTTTCAACCAAGCACCAGGCGCAGACTATGAAGAAGTTTATATGCCAGTTGCTCAGTTAGAATCCCCGAGACTCCAGTTGCGAGCAGCTGTCAAACATGCTTATAAGTTCTGACAAATTGACCCTAAAAGCCCCTTGCTATATAGTAACATAGATATGGAAACCTACCTGGAGCTCATGGAAGGGTATCGCAAACCAGGCAAGGCCTGGAAGCTTAAGAAAGCCATCTATGGACTCAAGCAATCCCCACGACTATGGTACCAACGACTAACTAAAACCCTCAAAACCATGAAACTTAAAGTTACCAACTTCGACCCATGTATTCTGGTAGCAAAAAACCTCTTTTGTAGCATTTATGTTAACAATCTACTAATAGCCGGAAAATCCTCACTAGTCGATACATGTATTGACAAAATACAATCCCATTTTCAATGTACAGACTCTGGACAAGGATCACTACTGTTAGGCATGTGGATCGAAATCTTGAAAGACAATCTCAAGATCTACCAGGAATGGTATATTATTGAGATCCTCAAATAATTTGACCTAAGTGAAGCCAAACCAGTTGCCACTTCTATCAAAGTCCACACTACATCTATGAAAGTAAAAGACGATGATCAACCATGCGATTAATGACAATACCAGTCCATCATTGAATTGCTGATGTACGCCGCTGTCGCTACAAGACCTGACATCGCACATGCCACTGCTTTGCTCAGCTAATCCTCCTCAAAGCCTACCACCGTACAACCTACCACTGCCAAAAGGGTACTAAAGTATCTAACGGGAACCAAGCCCAAGGGATTACAATACAACTGAGACAACAAGGAACAGTGGTTGAAGATCTTTAGTGATGCTTCATTCGCCTCAAATCTCGAAGACAGAAAATCCTTTACTGGTCTGATTGTACAAGTTTATGGAAATGCCGTGATATGGCAATCGAAGAAACAAAAAAACCAGAGCAACATCTACAACAGAAGCTAAATACATCGTACTCATATTCGCCGCTCAACAAAGCATGTGGCTAAGCTGAGGAATGTCACATATGGGAATTGAGATTGTGCCAATTCTATATTGTGGCAACACAGCAGCCGTTGAGCTTACCCAAAATCTGCGCGTTTTAGACTAAATGAAACATATCGATGTTCGGCACCACTACACTAGAGAGCTACGGGAAGTGGGGAGGTTAGATGTGATAGTAGTTGGAATGGAGGACAATTTGGCCGATATATGTACAACAGGATTAGTTAAGATGATGTTTGAAGCGTTTTCTAATAGGCTGGGAATGGAACTGTAGGGGAAGTGTTCAAAATTATGTTATCCTATTCCTGTACAGTAGTGTGACTGTGTCAGTCATGTGATACAGTCATATGACCTGTTGTTATGCTAGAAGATTCTAGCAGGTTCTATAGATTTCCTTGGTATGAGTCAGTGTTCACATAACCATAGAAGGGTATAAATAGTAGTGTATTTTTCCTTTCAGTTAGACAAGTACACAAGCTTAGATTACTCTATGAGTCTTCAAGATATATCTTGTTTACTATGTCTACTCCACTATCACAAGTGGAAGTGACTTAGATACAAATATTCTCAAATTTAGATTGACTTTACAGGCCCTACGCTTGTGGTCCTTGGTTCCTATAGTAGAGGGGTGGGTGCTCTGAATCACCCTCTGTTAGTATGGCTCAGGCTGCCTGTACTTGGCAGATTCAAAAGTATCCGGAAATCTTGGCGCCAAGACATCTTGAATAAATTAAAGAAAATCCAATATTAAATGAAGAGAAAATAGTTAAATCCCTATAATATGATAATATTATGAATTAAATAAAGATAGATATAAAAGATAAGCAACATATATAATTCATGCCTGAAACTTATTTCCCCCATTTATTGCCATACACCTTACTATAATATCTGGTAGCAATTATTGCCACCTGGCGGCGTGGGG
This sequence comes from Tuber magnatum, assembly GCA_003182015.1. Taxonomy (NCBI): domain Eukaryota; kingdom Fungi; phylum Ascomycota; class Pezizomycetes; order Pezizales; family Tuberaceae; genus Tuber; species Tuber magnatum. The sequence continues at coordinate 1,640,104 of PYWC01000013.1, forward strand.
TTATCTCCTTTCCTATAAATATCTGGTTACTAATAAATCCTACATAACCTCTTGCTTAATAGAATATACCTTTTTTCATTGAAGTCAATAGAGCGAACAACCTAGGTGGAGATGAAACTTGAGTGGTATGTGCACATAAGCAGATAAATCATATATTAAATATTTGGCTGGAAGGCTTGGCGCCAAGATTTTCGGATACTTTTGAATCTGCCAAGTACTGTGGGCCAGGTGTTTTGCAACGGGGGACGTCTTGGCATTCAGACAGTAATTCAGGAAGCGTAAATAAGTTCAATCCTCCAACACTATCCATATAGTTATTCTAATATATTCTGTCGCCTGGCAATTACTGTGGAAACTGTAAACTTGTGAGGAATTGAACCTATTTACCTAATCTTTTATGACGAGGCGTCCCCCATTGCTAATTATTTGGTTCACACTATAGATGGCGGGAACCATATTATTTATTGTAGTCCCTCTATGGGACAGAGGAGGAAAAAAATATCTAGCAGTGATAGCAGGAACGGAAACCAATCGAGGAACCATCTCATCCAATGCCAGTCCCCCACGACCGAGAAAAAAAAACTGCCAAGCAGCAACAATAGAAAAAAAGAATAGAAACCCACCATGCAACATCATTAAACACCAGTCCGGATGACTGAGAGAAAAAAAAAGCCCCTGACCCACCACCACCCTGTCTCCACGACAGCACATCTCACTTGCGCTTCTGGAGATTTAATTTGATCAAGTGCTTTAGCTCGCCTATTTCCGACTTGTTCCAAAGTTTCAAGTTTTCCAACTTATCATTGACGACTTTTTCCATGTGTTCCAACTTATCGTCAGTTCTTCTTTCGGCGGCGGTGACAACTTTTTCCATGTGCTGCTTCATCTCTTTCGCCGTTTGTATGTCGTAGACCATTACTTTATACGCGAGCTGTGAATATCGGTGTTAGCGGAATAACTCAGAAAACTAGAGCATACTTGTCCCAGGCAGGGAGTATCCGGAAATACAAGTTGTAACTTTGTATTTGTGCACGGATATTTTGCCATATGTTTTGAGAATCCCTGCTCTCGGATACTTCTTGCCCAGGACAAGTACAGGCAAGCTTACCCCTCTAAAGCCGAACAAAATCGTTCCACCACCAATTGACACCATGAGTTTTATCCATCCCTCGATTCGCCCAAACCCATCATTGATAGCTTTTTTATGAATCACTACTTCCTTTTTACTAGTAGTTAGCATGTGTAAAACTAATTGTGATTTGATCCTTATTCTCTAGAGCCGCCAAACGTTCCAATTCCGACATTCTTGTCGCCTCCTGTTTCAGCAATGCTTCACCGATGAGTTCGTCAGTGACGTTTCTCTACGGGGCCATCAAATTAGCATCTCTTACTAAACAACTATTGAAAGTTTCACTTACCCGCATGGTGTGGCCAAACTTGCTGGGGAAAAAAGGGGCATGATGATAAGGGATGAACCCTCCACGGAAACTTAGGTGGCGTGCGAGGTTGAAAAACCTGGTTTTTGTTTTTAAAGTGCGGGGAGGCGAAGGTTGTTGTGTTAAATATGCAGGATATAAGGAGGAAGTTGGGGGTATGGAGGACACGACTGTCTGAAAAGAATTCCACAGCTTAAATTCCCCACTAGGCCAAGCCGGGTTACCTAGAAAACGCTACTGGTACTTCCTTTGGGGAAGAAGACACCCCTCTTTGGGGCGCTGTCTGATTACCGGAAGGTAATTATGCTTATATAGGCGAAGACATCCCTAGTAGTTTGAATAAAAAGTTTTTAAAAAAAAAAAAAAAAGACACCCCTCTTTTCATGACTAAGACTCCGCCTTTTCCTGGCTCCCAAGAATACCATCAACCGACCTTACTCAATAACTCCCCGTCTGTTAGTGCAAGCAGCGGCGAGCGGAGGATGTCTTAATATACCATTGATAATAGCACCAACATTTCCAATAATACGAACTCTTTTAATGTTCAGAATAGTTATGTTGTTGCGGATGATCGGGCTCAACTCCTGGCCTGGTTATCACCCCTAGAGCCCGGGGTACGGCATTAAGACATCCAAGAGCGTCGTGTCGATAATGTGGAAGAATGGGTCATGCAGACTGACAAATTCAGAAAGCGGCATGGCAGAAGTGGTAGGGGTGAAGATAATAACGCGGTCTTATTTTGCTATTGAGGTCCGGGGGTCAGCAAGACTTTTGTCAGGTAACAAGAATTATTCATTGGGGAGGAAGGAAGAGTCAATGCTAACAAGCCGCGATGTCAGTTTGCTGGCAGTGGACAGGTTGTGCGATCAGTCTAGTGAACAAAGCAAAGCTGTTGCATGTTTTTAATTTGACTTTGCGGCTTGGAAGAGCAGTCTGTGACTAGTATGCTGGATTCCTTGCCGAAACAGGTCGTTGGCGGAATGGAAAAGACTCCGGCGGATATATCACGGGCCTTTCAACGATGGAAAGAGGTCATTGGTCGGCGAGGGCAGCGACTGCCGGGTATCGTGAAGATGTTACAGGCCACCACATCCTTACTATGCACATTTGTATGCATAGACGCCCTGGACGAGTGTGCAGCAGTGCATCGGGTCAAGCTCCTTGATTCGCTGAAACAAATGCTTAATAATTCACCGCGCGCATGAATATTCACTATCGGAAGACCCCATATTCGGGCAGAGATCGAGTAGCGTCTCACTGGGCGAGTAACCAGTGTATCTCTAGGTCCTAGAAAATGCGATATCATCAAATAACCTCGCGTTAGACTGGACGAAGATGTAACGCCAGATGCTATAGACGAGAGTTCAAAGGCAGACATTCTGGAGACGATTCCAGAAATTATGTCCGAAACGTAGGTAGGCGATAATATCGGGCCCGCCTCACACTATTCGCTAAGAGATATGTATTTAGGTTTCTATTTGCTTCCCTAAATATCGACGACGCAATCTTGCAAGAATCGACGATCTCTCGGAGACGAGAAAGGCTAAGCAAAATAACAAATGGATTAAAATCGGGAGATGTTTACGGTGCGACGATCGAGCAGATAAAGGCGCAAGATGGGGGCAAATTAAGACTCAGGATGGTAATGTTGATGTGGGTTAGTCATGCAGAACGGCCATTGCGGGCGGACGGGCTCTGCCAGACCCTAGCGGTTACGCTAAGCTCCACGGGTTTCTATATTGGTAACCTTCCTTTGATATCAACACTAGTTGGCTCTTATCAAGGACTTATTACTATAGATAGGAGTCATCAACCGTGTGGTTAATTCGCTTTATTCTCCAGGATTATTTGTCCTCTCGTTTCCATGTGTTTGGCATAACCTCACTTGGCAATGGTCAAAATCTACTTGACTTATCTGAATTCCCAACAGGTCGAAGCCCTTTTGACTGCCCTTTTCCCGATAGTCAGAACGCACCCTTTCTAGAATACCGTTCAATACACTTGAGAGTGCATGCAAAAAGGGAGCTCTTGGACTACGGGTGCTCACTTGCGCTGGAACAATAATAGGGGGGAATTATGGCTAGACATCAACTAGATTACTTTTAGCTCAAGCAAAGCACTTCCATCTCTGGAGTTCCGATGGCCCCTCTCTGCCTAGCCGACCGCACGGCGCATTGCCCAGGGGAATTTTTAAGGTTATAGCTAATGTAATATCGATGGAATGTTATGATATCAATGACGTGGGTTTTTCGGGTTGTGGGCCGCTTGGATAGGCGCTCGGAATGGACATGAGGGAGTGGTGAAAACACTTCTCGGGCAGGGAGGGATCAGCTCTGACATGCTAGATAATGACAGGGAACACCGCTCTCGTTTGCCGTTGAGGGTGGACGCGAGGAAGTGGTGAAAATATCACTCGGACGAGAAGAGCTCAATCCCGATAAGCCGAATAATAGCGTCCGAACACCACTCTCTGTTGTCCCTCAGAATGGCCATAAGGGAGTAGTGAAAGTTCCACTCAGACAGGAAGAGGTCAATCCCAACAGGCCAGATAATGATGGTCGAACACCGCTCTCCTTTGAGGCTTGTTTTGGACATAAGGGAGTTGCAAAAAATACTCCTCAGGCGGGAAGAGGTCAACCCTGGCAAGACGAATAATCACGGCCAAACACCACTCTATTTTACCACTCAGAATGGACCTGAGTAGTAAAAGTTCTACTCAGACGGGAAGAGGTCAACCCCGACCAACTGAATAATCGCAGCCAAACACGGTTCTCGTTTGCCGCTGAGCGTGGACGTGGGGGAGTGGTGAAAATGTTACTCGGACGGGAAGAGGTCCACCCCGATAAGCCAAATAATCGCGGCCGAACACCGCTCTATTTTGCTGCTCAGAATGGGCATGAGGAGTGGTGGAAATGCTCCTCGGGCAGGAAGAGGTCAACCTGATAAGCCAGATAATTAGGTTCAAACACCGCGCTCGTTTGCCACTCAGAATGGACATAAGGGAGTGGTGAAAATACTACTTAGGCGGGCAGATGTCGATCCAGACGAGCCAGATAATTATGGCCAAACACCGCTCTCGTTAGCCTCTCGCAATGAACATGAGAGGGTTGTTGCATTCCTATTCTCTCGCAAAGCGGTAACCCCCTGTACGGTTTAAGCCTAGGAGGCACCGCGTGATAGAACTAATCGGCGCCCGTCCATGCTACTCATGCCAAAGTACTCAGACATCACCCTTCGTCGATTGGGGAATCCCCATGAGTAAGACGGGACGCAACATTTTTCTACTCAGGGAGAAACAGATTACTGCTCTAGACTCCAAGACTTATGGCTATCAGGAATTCGTTCTAGTGGACTTGATCGGGGTGGGAAACCGGAAGTTTGCCTTTGCGGTTGAGGCGAAGAAGTCCTCTCTTGGAGAGGTGAAGAGGCAGTGTCTATTGGCAATGAAAGATATGGGAGACCGTAACGCCGGAGGTGTGGTGTATGGTTTTGTTACCACGGGGAGAGAGTGGCAAACGATCCGATACGACAGCATGGTTTTTACTCCGACACGTGAATTTCCGGTATTGTTTCAGGATATGGGACAAGAGAAAGGGGCATGGATGAAGGAGGCCTCAATAATTGTGGACTGTGTTCATAAGGCACTCAGAAGCGGAGGATTTGTGGCGGATAATTGAAGGTGAGCATCTGGTAGTTTTTCTCACTGGGATTTGTTTGCGGTAGGTGACTATTATTCAGCAAATACTATTGGTTCCAACAGGAGACCTTTTGAGCGAAGCGGAGGGATTGTGATGTTGGCATGTAATTGGTTGTCAATTCATTCCTCTTTTACTGCTGAATGTGGGAGGACACCCTAAACGAAGTGAGGGAGGAGACGTAGCGGCCAACAAGTAGGACGGTACTCGTAATTTCCTGACCTTTGTAAAAACGACTACTATTGCATATGGGCAAAAAATTGGCCACAGCCTCAAGATTTTGATGGTATGCAATAACAGCTATGCTTGTTCAGGCTCGAATTAAGTATTCGAGCAGCGGAAAAGGAATACAACCCCCCCCCCATTGAACCAGAGAACTCCCCCACTTTCCCACTTTTGTACGCTGGGGATGATAATATTTTCTGTTGCGTTACTAAGCGTCGTTTCGTTTTGTCGCCGCTGTTTTCGTTTCTTTACCGTTGCAGTTTACAATAGTACCCTAACACATGGTCCCTTTATTCTGTGGTAGGGTATTGGTGTCTGGCTTCTCTGGTTCCCGTTAAGGTTTAGGGTGGGAGTACTCTGGACTGTATGTGTCATGAGGTTTCATGGTGTAGTTGGTTCTACACCACGTTGCGGGTGGAAAAAATTGACTTCTCACCCACTCAATCCAAGTTAGCCAATATTCGTGGGGGCCGAGCCGCACACCCCCTCTGCCAGGACTGCTGCTGCTGCTCTACTTTAGCTCATCTCCGGAACCTCAGTACGTTCTCCCAGAGCACAAAAGTAACCCCGTCGGTTAGAGCCCAAGAGAAAGTACAGACGAGATCTGAACCTTGGTATTAGAGGACCAAGAGCATGATGACAAAAATTACAGGGGGCCATTCCTACTTCCTAGAATAAAATTTGTGGCCAGGGCCCAGATAACTGTAGAACTACTCGACTTCAGTGGGAGTATATTGCCGCTTGAGAATCCAGATGACTCCTCCCCGCAGTTTCTGGATCTTGCCCCTGAGGGGGAGCCAGCGATTGAGGATGCTTGCGACATCTCGGACATATACTCGACCCCAGTGCTCTCAACACCTGGACCCAGGCGAACGCTAACTATCCCCCACCCGGCTCGCCAGAAGCACTTCTACATTCCTCCTCTCCCCTCGCTCCACCCCTCAGACTTCCAAACATCCATCCCGGCATTCACGTCCATCTCCACCCATTTACGAAAATTCCACCTGGTCCTGTTCTACAACTGTAGAATTCCGATAGGGCTAATATT
>PYWC01000013.1:1646674-1662782 GCA_003182015.1 Tuber magnatum
ACCCGATGGAGCAATCGATATCGAGGGGAGGAGGGAGCGAACACTATACTAGCACTCGGAGCCTTCCCTATCGGAAAAGTCAGAGCCACCCCTAGAATGTAGGAAGGAGTACCTATGTTCTGCCTCCGCAGCAGCCAGTAACTCATGCTTATCCACCGCATACTAATACCCCCTTCCTGGCCTCTATTCCACCTCCTTTCCTTTTTCTCCTACTTCCACGCCCCATCTGAATCGCCCTCAATCCTGATCATAATTTGATCATACCTGGACTTTCTCTACTGTCTCCTTGGTTCTCGCGATGCTACCTGCACTGCTGGGGCCGGAACCATTTCTGGCCGCAGCGGCCCTCCCTCTCCTCTCCTCATCCTCACCCACAGGCAAATTTGATCCAACGCCCTCCCCGGCAACCCTAGTCTGGTCTCCATCGGAGGAATTAATCACTGCAGGTTCATCGACATCACCCTAGTCCCTCTGCCATCTCATACGCCCTCCGCCCGTCAATGACTCTCCCATGCCGGCCTGCACATGCTCGCCCTCAAAAGTGGTAATTGCCCTGCGTTCCGGCAACATTCGGAAAACTCTACCTGACCCTGCGAGTGCGTGATCTCAAAGCTCGGAATTGGCATGCTCTGAATCAAGTTGGACACCGGCATCCTTGGTTATTTGGTTGGAGATCTGGTTGAGAGCAAGCGGGGGAGGAGAGGCCGTTCTCCGGAAGAGGATCGCGTGAATTCTGATCTCTACATGTGATATAATGCCGGGTTTGAGATTGGTGAAAGCGACGTCCTCCCCAGAGGCCGGAGGCTGGAATGGTGCGGAGTCGGTGGGGCGGGGTCATTCTAAGAAGCTTGAGTTACTCGCTTCAGAGCGGGTCGGGAGCCGAAGGGAGGACAGCAAAATTGTAGGCACGATTGGGGGTAAGATTTCCAGGCATATAACGATCCCGTAGCAATTTCCGGGGGGTATTCAAGGAGATGGAATTCCGAAGAGGTGTGCCATTAGAGATGGACCACACAAGATGTCCTGTCAAGCTTCCAGGCTTTGGCTCTACTGCCATATCGGTCGAGGATCGATCTGGAAGAGAATCCTGTGCGGCAGGTATGAGGAAATAGCAGCGAGCGCGGTTCGAGGACGAGGTTCGGCTATTCAATGGGGGGGACCATTGGGATACTGTGCACTAATGTGAAGAGTATGTTTCTCACCAGACATCAACATCGGTACCGTACCCACTCAAGATATTCTATGGTTTCGTGGTGTAGTTGGTTGAACACCAGACGACCATTGAAAAATGTCCAATTCTCTCCCCCCTAATCTTAACTAAGCCCTTTCGTGGGGGCCGAGAGGCATCCCCTCATAGACCAAGCGATTATATAAAGAGCATGATACGACAATGTCGCATATACCAAATCTAGCTGCAACAACGAAGAGTAAATCCTTGCAACATTGTCCCGTCCACGACATTGTCCTGTCATACTCTTTATCTCCCATCCATCCCCCCCTCACCCCTCATCTCAATACTCAAAATTACACCTATCCCCCTACTCCCCTAAGTACCTAACAAATCCGACAAGGTGAGAGCGCCCCAATGCCACCATCGCACCCAGGATAACTCTCTAACAATTACAATAGAAAAAACGTTACCCCATAGCAGACAGCGCTTGGAATAGGATGATATCTATCGACTACTTGTCTCCTGAACTAGTGCTCATTATCGCCGGATACCTTAAGCCACGGGATTTACTAACCTTCATACGGGTTTCCAAGGGCTATCACCAACTCCTAGAACCGGTGGGAAGGGAAACTTACCTACGCGCTTGGATCCGTGTTTTACTAATAGTTTCTATAGTCTACGTGGCTTCAACTTCGTGAAGATGAAATCTGCAGCGCAAGGGAGCTAAACAGAGTGGTGGGGCCGGCGGGGGTCAAGANTCTAGTTTTAACAGGGGACCAATTGAGCGAAGCAGAGGGATTGGGGTCGATAATTGAAGGTGAGCATCTGGTGGAGTTTTTCTGACCAGGATTTGTTTGCGGTAGCTGATTATTATTCAGGGAATATTGCTATTTCCGGCGGGGGAGCTTTTAGGCGGAGCACGGGGGTTGTGGTCTTGGGATGTAATTAGTTGCCAATTCATTCCACCTTTACTGATCAATGTGGGGGACCCCCTAAAAGAAGTGAGGGAAGAGACTTAGCCACCAATTACAGTACGGTGCTCGTAATTCCTTGGCGTTTGTAAACATAACCGCTATTGCATATGGGCAAAAGATTGGTCAGAGCCTGAAGATTTTGATTGTATGCAATTACGGCGGTACTTGCTCAGGCTCGGGTTAAGTATTTGAGCAGTGGGAGAGAAATACAACTCCCTCCCCCCCCCATTGAACCAGCGAACTCCCTCACTTCCCCACTTTTCTGCGCTGGCAATAAGAGTCTTGTCTCTTGCTTTACTAAGCGTTATTTCTTTCCGTTTCGTTTTGCCGCTGCTGGTTTCATTTCTTTCCTGTTGCAGTTTACAACAATCTCCTAACACATGGTCCCTTTATTCTGTGGTAGGGTATTGGCGTCTGGCTTCTCAAGTTCCTGTTACGGTTTAAGGTGGGAGTGCACTTGAGTCTATGTGTCATGTGGTTTTGTGGTGTAGTTGGTATTACGCCAGTCTAACAGACTGGTGGTCTCCGGTTCGGTCCCGGTCGAAATTATTTCCTTTTTTTCCTTCTTCCTTCACAACGCCATCTACTGCATTGGCTCCAATCGGCTGCTCGTTGATTTATACGGCTGGGGAACCCTTTAACCAGATGAACGAACAACAAAAGCGAATGCGAGTGGTCATTAATACAGTTAATAGCATAGTTTATTTACACGAGTGAGAGCCTGTGACTAGTTATCCTCTCTTTTGATAATGATAATTGAAGTGGAGAAAAGGGGAAGAGAAAAAAATGAAATCCATGGAGAACCAGCCATTTCTCCAAGCTCAGACCCCCCACCACTAGCCCTTCGACGAGTTGACGTAGTAGTTAGTCTATCTTTGCACCGGCGAGGCGGCCTGCCTGAGCCCTTGTCGTGAACTATTGGGCTGCCAGGCGCTGGTTCTAGCAAACCTTTTAGCATGCCTGAGCTTTTTCCGGGAAACCGTAACAGGAGCAGAGGATTTAGTGACAACATAATTCGAGAGGGATCCCAGAAGGACACTAGGTGATGAGTTAGTTTATAATGTAATACCAACCACGTGTAATTCAGAGCACCCACCAGTCTACTGTACTTCTACCGAGGGAAACCAAGGACCACAAGTTTAGGTTCTATAAATTCGATCCAAATCATATTAGTCCGACAATCCTACACCAAGAGATAAACTACAAACTCAGGATTTCGGTGAGGTGACGCTTCAGACTCCCACAGTGAATCACGCCCACAGCGACCACGACCTGCTGCCTCGTGCCCCCCGGGAGCTTTCCCACAACCCTAGCGATCACCTCTGTCGCAACTCAACGCTCACGCTCTGACCCAGTGCCCTCCATACCCCTCTCCGAAATATCCCCAATGTTGGATAACGGGGACGCAGTTCCGGGTGTATGAGGAATGTTCATATCCGCAAGGTTGGTCTCCATGGNCGAGCCCTCCTTCATCCATTTCTCTTTCTTGTGTCCCATACTATGGTACAATACTTGAAAGCGATCTGTCTGAGTAAATACCTTGCAATCGTAGCAGATCATTTGCCACTGTTCCCCCGTCGTGACAAAACCAAACGCGATCCCTCCACCATTGTTATCTCCCATGTCTTTTAGGGCCAACATGCATTGCTTCTTTGCTTGTCCAATAGAGGCCTCCTTTGCCTCTACAACAAAGACAAACTTCTGGTTCCCGACCCCAATAACGCTCATCCCAGCAAATTCCTCGGAACCGCCAGTTTCGGAGTCTATAGGAATAATCTCTTTTTCCCTTAAGAGTTCAACTTTGTGTCCCACCTCGCATCTGAACGCCGCGAGTATGGGAAAGATCGTAAACAGAACTAAGTCGTTGAGGTTCGCTTCTTTAAAGTTTTCATCTGATTCTGTAGGATACCCTTCGACTTGAATAAATTGGACCATGTTGTTGAAAACCGTTTGCTTAATTTGCTGGATCTGATCGTTTGTGAGACCTTCGATCTGGGGCTTGGCCTGCGCCAACATCTGGCTGACAGGCATGCCTTCTTCTTCGAAGTCCCTGAATCTAAACCCGAGTCTCTTCTGGGGGTCCCGCATGCTAACCTTCGAATATGCGGTCTGGTACTTGGTTTGTTTCCCCCGAGTCTGTTGGATATTGTTGGAACAGTTTGCGGGCCATTAGAACTTTAAACCCACCGAAGTAGTTTCCTCTTCCATGGTCACCTTCGGAGATGTAGCTTTACGCCTAGGATTGGTTCGCCTCTCCTGCCAAATATTGTCACCTGGTTAGAACAGTTTGCGGGCGACAGTATTACAGCCTCCGATCATAAAAATCGGGAATGTGGAAATTAAATTTCAGAAACACGGTCGCTCAATTGGCTCGAGCACATCGAACTCCCCAACCAAAACCTCAGAGGCCGGATCTCCGTTTCCCGATTTTTTCGACTGGGGGCCGTATACACTTAAGCTTACCTTAGCAGTGCTGACCACTCTGCATGCATAGAGGACATGAGGGTGGTAGCGGTAGATGCCCGCAGGCCTGAATGCCAGCATGGTGGCAGGTCTGAACATGGTCGGCTACTGTTCACTTCCCATGAATTTAGTAAGTCAGCCTTCAGTAATACGGGTAAAAAGTCGCTATGCAGGGCCACACATTGTCGTGCTCTAATTGGCCACAATCCTTGCACGATGGCCTTGACTGCGAGTCGAGTTTGCGAGTTTTTACCGGTATGACATTAAGCAAACTTACCTTGTTATAACGGGCGATTGAAAGGGGAAAATGGACTCCCAATACCGGTAGATATGGTGTAACGTACCCGATATAGGGAGAGAAAAACAATACCGTAAAGCTAAGCTCAGGCGAGGTGAGGTGGTGATGGAATTGATTTGTTGAGAGGAAGATGCGGTTGCACTGGTCTAACAAGAGAAACAAGAAAGCGCCGTTTATGCAGAAAAATCTGCCCTCCAAGCTACAGTCGGGCCTGGCTATAACGAACAACAAAAACAAGACCCTTCACGTTCACTATAGCCAGGGATTCATTATAGTAAAGATGACTAAGAGGTCTTGGCCAAAGAGCGTAAAGGAGGGGTATTTTTTTTTTTTCCAACTGTTTGTACAAGCATTAAGAAGAGGGCAGAGTACGGAGGTTTTGCAATGATTCGGGGAAATCCAAGCAACAAAGCCATCAGCTCCAACAGCAGTGCCATGCGCCAAGGCAAGCGGAGAAGAGGTTTGACAATACTAGAGAATTACGAAATCTGTAAAAAGAGAACTGAGTCAGAGGAGAATAAGAAAATGAAATTGGAAGAGTTTGGAAAGCTGTTTCCAGGTATGTAAATGTCTCAATGAAAAAAGCATATAAGATAATAAGATACTTACAAGAATGAAAATGATGGCAGATCCAGTAACTGGTGCACCACTTTCAAAGTCAACGCTTTCGACAATATTTAACAATGGTCAGCAACATTTAAATATTGGTTTAAATACGAGCGATGACTGGAAGAAGAAAGCTCAGAGGCAACAATTTTCTATACAAGAGGCTCACATAAGCAAGCGGGGTTACCAGGCTCAGCTTGCGAGAGTAATTACCACTGGTGATGTAATTCTTGCAATAGCAAGAAAGTTTTCTTGGGAAATGGAGGCACTGCAGAGCTAGGAGGTTAGTGAAGAAGAACATTATACTGGATTTGAGTTCTCCTCTGGTTGGCTGGCAGGTTTGAAGAACCGGTGTGGATTAGTCAGAGTGAAGACACATGGAGAAACTGAAGTAGATGAGCCAGAGGCATATGGCATACCAGGGATGAAGGCTAGATTAAGGGAAAGGTTGAAGGATTTTGCTCTAAGGGATATATACAATTGCGATGAGCTTGCCCTGCAGTAAGTATTGTATACTAAGTAGTTCTTCAATAATAAGAAATATAGGGATTGTAAAACTAAAATATAAATTGCTAGATAGAACATGCAACCAGATTCAACTATCACATGAAAAAAACAAACTGGTCAGAAGAGCCAAAGATAATAAAACTTGAGTCACGGTATTTGTTACAGTCAATTCAGATGGATCTGATAAACAGCAAGCCTGGTTAATCAATAAATCCAAAACTTCCATTGTCTTTCAAAAGGCAACGATCAATTGAGACAATTTGCCTATTGTATACAAATCCAATAAGAAGCCCTGGATGCTATCAGGTATCTGGTATGCATTTTTAGGAAAGCTCAATGAGGATATGAAGGCTCAAGGTCAACATATTGCTCTGATAACTGATAATGCGCCAATCAACCCACTTCCAGAAAAGCTACCAATTGAATATACAGGTCCTAAGCTACCGATATTAGACCGTGTTATCCTATTCTGCTTGCCTCCGAATACAACTGCTTTGTTACAGCCTCTCGATGCGGGAATTATTCGATACCTAAAGGCAAACTACCAATGATGATATGTTACTCATATTATGGACTTTTTTGAAACAACTGGGACAGCTGCTCCAAAGCTAGATGTGCTATAGGGCATTTATATGATAGCTGCAGCATGGGAGAAACTGCCTACTAGTGTTATTTTTCATTGCTGGCAGAAGTTGGGATTGGTAGAAGCTATTGACTGCAGTTTGCATGGCTTCCATACTGAGTATCTGGAAAAGATTTGGCAAGCAACCCAGATATCTATCAGCTCTCTTCTTAACTTCAGCTATAATAGTCAACAGGTGGAGCGACTTGCCAACTCATTCTTGGATTACAGGGAAGATGCCGCACACATTGATGCAAGTCCAGATACTATATCAATAAGCAATATTATACATGACCTGCAAAATTGGGATCACAGAAGCAGTAGTGACAGTGATCCCTCAACTAATCACAGCTCTAAAAACCATTTACCTGAAATGATCTTTATCCCTCTTCTGAAGGCACATAATAGCAACATTATTACCCTTCTTCAAAGGTTTCCTATAAATACACTTCCTGTCTCTAGATCCTTATTGCAGATACCTACAGTAATCTATCAGCTTTAGAAAATACAACAAGGCTTTCAGGAGCATGAAGTTAAGAACAAGAAACAAGTTAGCCTGGATGATTGGCTTCAACTTAGTTCTTTACAGCCAGCACGTGCTAGTACAATTTCTCCACAGTTAATCATGGGCCATCAAGCACTACTGATCTATCACCAATGCTGGAACCTCCTTCTCAACTGCTCTGCTTTTCCCCCATCGCCTCTGCTCTCATGCTAGACCCACCTCCTGATCATTCACAGAGTCTACTTGCAGCTGAGTCTCCTGGCCCTTAGTTTCAAGCCTGAACTTGAGGGCAATATCCATCAGAATAGATACTGCATATTGAGTAGAATCGTGATACTGTCTATTCTTAATTGGAGTACTTCCACTTGTCTATAAATGGAATAGTCTATAAATCTCACTCCTTTTGTTCCTTAAAGCCATTGAAATTTACATGTCTTTTGATCTTTATACCCCTGCATATTCACTATTCCCAGTTCACTATACAATAGGCGTTTTTTCCACTATAGCCAGCACAATATTTCTAGAAACCTGTTTTTCCTGTATGCCCAGTTTACTATAACCAGGGATTCACTACAACGAGGTTCACTATAGCCAGGTGCAACTGTAATGCATGATCTAGCTCTACTATACAGCAGCACCATGCAGTGCAGTGCCAAAAAGCTGAAGGGTGGAATTAAAAATGATAAAGCAAAAAGCAATTAAAGAAGAAAAATAAGCCACAGGCCAGGTACGAATCATAACGCCTCCACCCATCCGCCCGCCCAATATTCCATTAACTGGAAGAAAAAAATGAACAACCCGTACTACCCTTTTATTCCTTCAAATGATACAACACTTAGTTGACTTCAGGGACACACCCCTGCTGTCGAATTTCTGCCTCCACTTTAATCTCAAGTCGTTCCATACGTAATGGTAGACGTGTTTCTGGGTTTAGCCCATTTGAAGTTGTGCCCCTAAAAAGCTCATCTATTGTTATCCATGGATTGGGTTTAGGCTGGCCAGGAGGAGGAAAGATTGGCTACAAGATAATGTAATTGGTTAGTAGGATGCAAGACAGATAAAGGGAGCTACGATAGGAAAAGGTGAGGCATACATATACAGTCATCACTGGTACGCAACCACCCACATATCAGAAGAAGGTCAAGGTGGCCTTAATTTGGTTGTGCAAAGGTGATTTAAACATTTTGAACAAGATAATGATCTTGACAGCCCCCGCTGTCCCTTCCTGCCACAATTGGAGGTCATGCAGTAATTGTGCCTGTCATTCTGTCCACCCGGACTCAAGGACTACCATTGGAAATGCCCTCCTTAACCCATTAATACAGGGGCTGTAGGAAAGGTCTGGTATTTTTGATGAGCCTGAAAATGTTGCAAGAAAGTAATCATGAGCTACACAATTATCGGTGAAGGCTAGGGAGCTTTGTAGGGTACGTGGACATACCAATCAGGGAATCTGTTATTGCTTCAAAGGGTGCCAGTATGAGGAGATGGTCGTACGTCCAGCAGTTGAATTCCATCCTCATCCAACCAACCGCACTTTCATGTAGGGCTGTTGGCATCACTACCCTGAGGTAGCCATCAGGGGCCATGATGTCAATTCTAGTAATAGTAAGTATCTTCTCCTGTAACCGGTACGGGTACTGGCTTATTGTTTCGTGTACTATCGGTTGATACACACAATTTTTTATGTTTGGTTTCACAGTATCGTTTGATACTTGTATTGTTTCGTGTGCTATCGGTTGATACAAACAATGTTTTATGTTTGGTTTCACAGTATCAATTGATACTTGTATTGTTTCGTGTGCTATCGGTTGATACACACAATGTTTTATGTTTGGTTTCACAGTATCGTTTGATACTTGTATTGTTTCGTGTGCTATCAGTTGATACACACAAATGTTTGAAAAATATCGCTCATACTGGAGATGAGAGATATGCTGTATTGAAAGACCGCTGAGTTCCACGATGGAAACAGCAGACTTCGACTGACAGTATTCTAAATATACTTGGTTGAACGGTTACTTTCTTGATCTTCTATTACACCCCTTCGAAGCCTCCTTTAGTAAGCAGCGCTCACTTCTTGTTGACCAAGAAGCCATCTGCTCCTATCGTACCGCTACGTGACTAAGGCCCTGCCTGAACACGTTACATTTTTTTAACCTCAGCAAGTGGTTAGAAACCCGAGAGGACCAGGCCTGATCAACCTACGAAGAGTCCAAAGCTAGCAGTGGGGAGCGGCAGAACCTAGGACGGTTCGGCTCCGCAAACACATAACACTATTGAGTCACTAGAGACTCGAAGTGGGAAGCAAGTCCCACGAGAAGGCCTTACCAAGAAAAGGCAACCGAAGAAAAAGCAAGGACCAAAGAGTGACTTTACAATCGACGAAGCGGCAAGACAGATAGCGCGAGATCTAGCAACACAAACCTTTAGTGAATCAACAGACGAGTTAGCTAAAGCCGCAGCAACCCTTCCTGGGCTATTCCCCTCTAGCCCCAGCAAAGAAAAGGCACCTGCCCAACCGAAGAAAGAAAATTCCCCAAACGAATCCCCGAAGAAAACGGACGACGAAAGGGAAGAATGGGACCATACAGTACCGCCAGAATCACCCGATGACTCATCAGAAGATTCATCGGAAGAATTATCAGACGACTTATCCGACAATATATCAGAAGACAACTCCAGAAACTCCGAATCTGAACACGAAATGTCCAAAGGAGAAACCGCCACACCACCCGGCCCAGGGGCCGGGTGAACGGCGCTCAAAGTCAAGCTTCCGTTACCACCCACGTTCTCAGGCGAGAAAGAAGACTTAAAGCCAGAAGTCTTTGACCGATGGGTAATAACCACATCACAGTACCTCGCCCTACATGATGTCGACAAGACAAAGGAAGGAAGCAGAGCATACTTCAGAAGTTTCTGTACAGGAAAGGTGGAAGAAGAATATCACCAGGCCATGAACCATTATGAAAGCAAGGAAAAAATACGAGGAACCACGCTAATAAGGTACTTGAGCGACAGATTCCAATCCTTGCGAAACACCGAAGAACTCTATAAGAAGTTTAAAGACATCCAACAAGTTCGAAACGGGAAGACGGATCAAATAACCTTGGTGGCAACTGATCTCCTGATGTACCATGGTCGGTTGCCCAACGGAACAGTATCGCAATACACCCTACGGCAGAGGCTGTATGAGGCAATGCACCCGAAACTGTGACAAGAGGTAGAACCAATGGAGGAGGAAGGCGACTCCTTTGAAAAAATTATCAAGCGGGCAGAACACAAAGACGCTATCCTGTATGAGACAGGAGTTTACCGAACATACATGCCCCAGCAGCGGAGCAGCAAAGGATCATCCTCACGAGACAGCGGAAAGAGGGAAAGGCCGTACCGCAAGGACTCAAAGGATAAGAAAGATAAGAAGCTGAAAAGACGGGAAGAAGGGACATGCTTTGAATGCAGAAAAAAGGGACACTACGCAAAGGACTGTTACAGCGAAAAGGGAAAGGGGAAAAGAATGGAACCAGGGAGGAGCACAAACCATATGGAAACAGCCGAATACAGCGAAGTTGAAATAAACTCAGTGGAAATAGAAAGCCTACGAACGCAACCGACAATAGAGATAAGGCCCCGCGACGCACTAGAAGGAACGATCCTCATAGGGGGCCATCCAGCAAAAGTACTGTTCGATACAGGAACCATCGGATGCGACATAATTAGCAATAGCTTTATCTCCACACATGGGATACCCACGGACCTTCTCCCTAAGCCGTCAACAGTCAATATGGCTATGAAAGGCTCCCGTTCCTCAAGCCACAAGAAATGTGGACTAACCGTGGTAATTGGGAAAAAGAAATGGAACAACCAGGAGATGTTGGTAGGGAATCTTGCAAAATATGACGCCCTAATCGGAATGCCTTTCCTAAAAAGGCATAATGTGCTTATCAGATGTGGGGAAACAGCCATGGAATTTCCCGATGACAAACTACGAGTAATTTGCAAACCAACAAGAGGGGAGCTCCAAGCCGCTGTCACAGAAACCACTTCAGCAACATTGTTGGAAGAATACAGGGACGTGTTCCCTAACAAGGTTCCTGAAACGCTACCCCCGGTACGCAAGATTAACCACCATATTCAGCTAAAAGATCCAGCCAATCTTAAAAACCAACCAACATACTCGATTCCTGAAGCGTACAAAGGAAAACTAATGGATTGGATCAACGGGAAGTTGCGAGCCGGGGTAATTGTACAACAGGAAGTCCCCAGAGCAGCACCAATGTTTGTACAACCAAAGTCCAATAGAAGGATCCGCCCCCTGGTGGATTTGAAACTCCGAAATGACAACACCATTATAGATAGTCCGTCCATTCCCAACCAACAACAAATACTGAACAGAATCGGAAGAGCAAAGTTCCTGAGCAAGATTGACCTAAGCGACGCATACTTCCAAACACGGGTAGACAGAGAAAGCGTGTAATTCAACTCGGTTAAAACCCCGTTTGGAGGATTTGTCAGCAAGGTAATGCTACAAGGAGACATGAATGCACCAGCAACCTTTATGTGAATCATGGAAGACCTCCTAAGCGAATTCCTACATCATTTTATATGGGCATGCATCGATGACATTTTAATATTCTCAGACACGGCAGAAGAGCACGAGAGGCACATACGCCAGGTATGTGAGAGACTAAGACAGGCAAAGCTCTATGCAAGTAAGAAAAAGTCTGTACTATTCGCGGACAAGTTGGAAGTACTAGGACACATAGTGGACTGTGAAGGAATCCATGCCTCCCCCCAGAAAATCTCGTCAATTGCGTGCTGGAAAACACCTCAGAACAAGAAAGAATTGCAATGCTTCCTGGGAATAGTAAACTACGTAGCCCAGTTTCTCCCACACCATGCCACCTTAACAGCACCCCTGACGGATTTAACGGGGAATGCCAAATTCGTATAGACTAGTACTCATCAAACTGCATGCGAGATGGTAAAAAAGCGAATTGTCGATCACCAAGTCATGCGACCAATAGATGTACAAAGCAAGGAACCAATCTGGCTGGTAACGGACGCTTCAGACTTGGGAGTAGGAGCATGGGTAGGACAAGGACCAACATATGAAACAGTGCGACCAGCCGCGTTACACAGCAGAAAATTCACTAACGCAGAGACAAACTATAGAACAACTGATAAAGAGGCCCTAGCGATTGTTGAGGCACTTAACCAATTCCACAATGTACCAATAGGAAATGCATTCACAATAGTAATGGACCACCAACCCCTGACACATCTACGAACTGCAAAGAACCCGAGTAGGAAGCAGGTTAGATGGCTTAGTGCCTTGGGAAAATACGACGCAAAAATAGTCTACGTGCCGGGAAGCACGAACTATTTAACTGACGCTCTTTCCCGAATATACCAGGACGGATCAGACTTAGACCCTCTCTATGTCCACGACTATACAAAGGAGGCAGATGACATCTCAGATAACACTATCTACAAACAAGAGTCAAACACAATGGAACCCGAGCAAGATATCTCCCCTACTTCCCCTCCTTATTCCTATACTGAATACCCCAATGAAAGCTCCGTACTACCTGAGAGCCCGTGCTCGATCGCTGCAGGAAACGATTGGGGTGACAAGTGCACATTGCACGGCACGCCACCGGAGGAACTCCAACATAGCAAACTTCACTACTCACATTGCTATGTGGACCATTGCCCGTATCACCAGACCGAAATTAAGTTCACAAACAATCACCCCAGAAAGCGACACCGAAATACTCCCTGACCTCCTAGTGAAGGACCAAGCCCGCCCAGTACAGAACGAGACCCGAGTCTACCGGAATCTCCTGAAATTAATGATTGGGAATGGCAACAAACGATTGGCGGAAGACCAAGCAGCGCGGGAGAAGGGCCGTCCACCCTCATTCAGCCGACGCCCAGGTCCTATGCGCTCCCTGCAATATTGAACCCAAAGGCTCCACTATTTCGAATGCCACGACCAGACAGCCCACCACCAATTAAACGAGCAGAACCAATAGGAAGTTTTATGAATGAAACCATAGTTTCGGTAATGGCCCCGCCAATGGACCAATACAGACGCGGACTATATGAGATCTTAGAAGAGGAGGAGAAGAATAACCAACCCGAAACTACACGTGTAAGCGAGATAGAAGATGAACGAGATATCTCTCAAACAGTCAATGAAATGATTGGGACATTTCGAGCCCATATGGTTGTGGTGTACCGAAAGGAACCAATTTGGAAAAAGGTCAACGAAAATATGAACTCTGAGGGAGATCTTTCCTCGTACACAATCGCAAACGGCATGCTGTACGCAAGAACAAGATACAGGGATGAATGCCTTTACATTCCGAAAGGTCCCGCCTTTGGGAACACTACCCTGAGAGAGTACGTCATAGCCGAAATCCACAACAAAGGTCATCACTGTGTCGAACAAAACCTACACTACGCCGCCGAATACTTGTTCTGGCCTGAAATGCGGAAGGATTTTAGAACATATGTGGCCCAATGCCATACCTGCCAAACAAACAAAGCACCCACGAAATTAGCGGAAGGAAAGGCCCAATCCATCATCCTGCCGCCGGAGATTTTCAAATCAATTGCGATTGACTTCGCAGGACCCTTCCACAATTTATGGGGATACGATACAATCCTGGTAGCCATGGATAGATTATCAGGATTCACGTGGCTCATACCAACAAACAAAGAAGTTATGGCAATAACAACCTGGGAACCGCTACGCAACAAGATATTCACACCTCACGGATATCCAACATCGATAGTAAGTGATACAGACCCTCGATTTGAATCACACGCGTGGAGACAACAATGTCAAGTGCTAGGAATTAAACATATCAAAGCTGCACCAGGACATGATGAGACGAATGGGCAAGTGGAACGAAAAATAGGAGAACTAAAGACAGCACTCCGAAATCTAGTCAATGCGAGACAGAACAATTGGTTTGATGCCATACCCGAAATGGCGGCCTACCTGAATGCAGGATGGTCTGAAACCCTTGGTATGTCATCATACAAAGCTATTTTCGAAAAAACTACCCACTACTCCCTGTGGTAAACTTCAAGGACTCTGTAGTACCAGCAGCAGACGAATTGCTAAACCGACACCAAGCGATCCGAAATACTGCATTCAATGCTATCAAGCTAGCGCGATTCAGGAGCACCAGAACAGCGGCAAAACGCCGCAGACACCACACACCAATTGCGATAGGCAACTAGCTACTTGTCTATGAAAGCATGTTCGTAACTGAATCTGGACGAAGCAAGAAATTGCAACCACGCTGGAGAGGACCATTCAAAATATTGGGATATGATAACCATACAGGGAATTACACGGTAGAAATGGATGGAAAAATGTACCGATGCCGAGAAGCGACCTTCCATACATCGACAGTAAAGAGGTACCTCCCTAATGATGATACCACATTCCCTAGAAGAAGCCATGCGAAACCACCGCCGATTGTAGTCAACGCGAAGCCAGAATGGGAAGTGCGAGCGATATGAGACCATAGAAGGCGATATGATTGCAATCAATTCCTGGTAGCATGGGAAGGATACCCAGAAATGGAGAACAGCTGGGAACCCCTAAAAGGATTGGAAAATGCCATGGAATTGGTAAACCAGTGGTGGGCAGACAACAAATCAGAGGACGAGTTACCCCCTACAATCAATCATGTAACCGTAGCATGGAGCCCAACGTTACCGGAAATTCAGCACCTCTGCCCTGACACAAACGAAGAAATACAAGATGGGTTCTGGTCGGCACATTTTGAAAGCGACTTCGAGAGCAGCGAAGATGAAAATCGAGTAATGGAGGACGAAGCGGCACACTTGGAACGACTGGCAGAAGCCGAGTACTGGGCATAACAGAGGAAAAGAACACACACCATCCAATAACCTTACGATGTCAAACTATGAGCAAGTACCGTGGAGACTACGCTATCAGCTAATGGGACTGTTGATGGACCGTGATATTATCCCTAGACGATACCTTACACACAGATTATTCATACATATTTGTGACAAATGCCTCAAGATAACAACGAAGTCAACGGGACGGATGTGGGGGAATACACTAGGAGATATATTCCGTTTTGGTAGTGCATGCTACCTGAGCACGGAAAAATGTGATATGTGTGTGGAAACGGAAGAGGCCGAAATTAAATACCACCCACTATCAACCTAAGCGAGACCGAGAAATACCAACACCCCTTACAACCTAAGCGAGACCGAGAAATACCGACACCTCTTAAAAAACCTAAGCGAGACCGAGAGATAAATACCACCTGCTGGTACACCTAAAACTAAAAACCGCAACAGATACCTCTTACCTTACAAGCACCACGAGAAAAATACTACCCAAATACTATTCTACAATTGGAAATGTCGAACTACGAAGAACTCAACGTGCGCGATCGCCCCCAGGTGGTAGGATACCTACTACACTTGGGAACCATCCCATTTTCCGCATACTGGTCGATATTTTACCTCGATTTCTGCAACGAGTGTTACAACATTGATGTCAAAACTGAAGAATGGGAGGACCGGATGGTCCGGACCTGGATTGATTTGCCACACTACTGGGAGTCAGCATGTTTTGTGCGCGAGGCGCCATGTGCGAGATGTTTGGAAAGATGGCTGGTAGGTGCAGAGTGGATGTTACAGGACGATTTGAGATTGCTACAGGATAGCGATGATGAAGATGGGTCCTAGAGGGACTTCCGGAGAATATAGCGGGATTACCGACTATTAGGATTTCTTATGTTTTATGGTTTGGTGAAATTGTTATTTTGTTTTGGGAGTGTAACCGGTACGGGTACTGGCTTATTGCTTCGTATGCTATCGGTTGATACACACAATGTTTTATGTTTGGTTTCACAGTATCGTTTGATACTTGTATTGTTTCGTGTGCTATCAGTTGATA
>PYWC01000013.1:1679319-1703382 GCA_003182015.1 Tuber magnatum
CTTTCTTTTCTTCCGCTCTTTTCTTTCCTCACTTGAACAACACCTCGACACGATCGATCCACTCCAGTTTTCTTCTCACCCGCTCGCTTCTTCTTCTTCTTCTCTCACTGTCAATACACGTCTCCTCTCTTCTCGCTTTCCTTCTTTCTTTTCACTCCACCCTCTGTATACCAGATCGGCTCTATTCTCTCTTTCGTCGTTCACTCCCTCCGGTTCCGTAAAAACCTCCCTATCAATCATTGACATCTCCCTTCGATCGGCCGCAATTTCCCAACAGCTTCCTTGTTCACCCTGAGCGAGTGATGGCCTATGAATCCCTGATATCCCTGATAGTCCATTACAGTGAATTAATCGCTTGGCTCCCACAGCCCAGCTTGCCAGTCGTGCATAATGTCCCGGGTAAGGTTACAGCAAGCCACGATTATTGTACCCTATCATAGCGCCCTTTAATTATGCACTTATCTATGTGGAGTATAGCAGTACGCGTAGGAATTCAGCCCTACCTTCTGCTAAACATGCCTTTCTCACTACTGCTACTCCGGTCTTACTTTACGCACGCATATACCTTGCCGTTAGCTTTCATTCACTAATCGATACTTCCTCATTGGGGGGGGGTTAGTGCTGGTAATACGATGTGGTAAGATCCGGGCTGACTCTTAGTAGACGGTAGAGAAGAAGGAAAAAGGGGGGGGGAGTATTTCCTCTGCGTTTTTTTGAGGGAGCAACTGCAAATAGGTGCGGACCCTCCGTCATAGTGGAGAAATGGGTGGACGGAGCGTTTATCGTTCGAAGCAGGGTCATATGAGCCTTATGAGGCAATAAGTGGAAGTGGCGAGGACACAGTTCCTTTCTAGTTAGTTCTGGGCCAACCAACCTCTTGAAGCCTCTTTGGATGACATTGCATGATTATGTAAGAAGGTGATGGCAAGCATCCACCCCCTCTCCACAGCTGGCGATACCGTGTTCATGAGAAATCACTCATGTTTCTGGCCTGGGGATCGGAAACGGAACGCATAATCCTCGATTTCAACGCGCTCACAAAACTAACATACTATACTATGAAAGTCTAGCGGTCGTTGCCGGTAGTATGCCCTATGCCAGGGAGACCGCCGCTCGAGTCGAACATGCTAGCGAGGACCTCGTCTCGGCACTCGCTGGGTGTGCACTAAGCTGTCAACTAGAGGAATCCCGAGAGGCAACCATTTCCGATAGTCCCTTGAGGGAGATTCTGATGGATGATGGAAATAGATGTTTTGGTATCGCGGTTGTATCACTGTTCTGTTATACTGTGGACTTGTCGGTGTATGCGAGTGGGCGTGCGGCGGTCCCGGACGGCCAGTCTTGGATGCCGGCACATGACGCCGCCGATATCCTCCTCGGGGCACAATGCAGGCGGAGAAATGGGCCAGTTTTTAGTGCTGATTTTTTTACCGCGGTTTTAAATACCGTACTTACCCAATGGTCCATCGTCCACTATTGGTTAGCAGTCTGATTAGGTAAATACCACAACAAAAGGGGAGTCTTGCAGCATTAAAAGGATTTAGCTAGTTCGGTGCATGGGCCGCTAGACCAAGAAACACTTCTAAATAATTGAGTAAGGATACTCAAAACCTTTTTCTGGTCCACTACAATGCTAAGATAGAAACGAAGGTAAACTGAGGAACAACGTGAGAAGCTGAAAATGAAAATAAAATAAAAAAGGAAGAGCTAATTGTATCATAAGAGGTTGGTAATCAATCCGCTGCTGATGTCTCAAAAAAATAAAATGTTTTCATGTGGAGTCGAACCACAACCCACTTGTGTATCAGACTAGTGTAAGAACCAACTACACCACGAAACCATAGAATATCTCGAGTGAGTACGGTACTGATGTTGATGTCTGGTGAGAAACACACTCTTCACATTAGTGCACACTATCCCAATGGTCCCCCCCATTGAATAGCCGAACCTCGTCCTCGAACCGCGCTCGCAGCTATTTCCTCATACCTGCCGCACAGGATTCTCTTCCAGATCGATCCTCGACCGATATGGCAGTAGATCCAAAGCCGCGAAGCTTGACAGGACATCTTGTGTGGTCCATCTCTAATGGCACACCTCATCGGAATTCCATCTCCTTGAATACCCCCCGGAAATTGCTACGGGATCGTTATATGCCTGGAAATCTTACCCCCAATCGTGCCTACAATTTTGCTGTCCTCCCTTCAGCTCCCGACCCGCTCTGAAGCGAGAAACTCAAGCTTCTTAGAATGACCCCGCCCCACCGACTCCGCACCATTCCAGCCTCCGGCCTCTGGGGAGGACGTCGCTTTCGCCAATCTCAAACCCGGCATTATATCACATGTAGAGATCAGAATTCACGCGATCCTCTTCCGGAGAACGGCCTCTCCTCCCCCGCTTGCTCTCAACCAGATCTCCAACCAAATAACCAAGGATGCCGGTGTCCAACTTGATTCAGAGCATGCCAATTCCGAGCTTTGAGATCACGCACTCGCAGGGTCAGGTAGAGTTTTCCGAATGTTGCCGGAACGCAGGGCAATTACCACTTTTGAGGGCGAGCATGTGCAGGCCGGCATGGGAGAGTCATTGACGGGCGGAGGGCGTATGAGATGGCAGAGGGACTAGGGTGATGTCGATGAACCTGCAGTGATTAATTCCTCCGATGGAGACCAGACTAGGGTTGCCGGGGAGGGCGTTGGATCAAATTTGCCTGTGGGTGAGGATGAGGAGAGGAGAGGGAGGGCCGCTGCGGCCAGAAATGGTTCCGGCCCCAGCAGTGCAGGTAGCATCGCGAGAACCAAGGAGACAGTAGAGAAAGTCCAGGTATGATCAAATTATGATCAGGATTGAGGGCGATTCAGATGGGGCGTGGAAGTAGGAGAAAAAGGAAAGGAGGTGGAATAGTGGCCAGGAAGGGGGTATTAGTATGCGGTGGATAAGCATGAGTTACTGGCTGCTGCGGAGGCAGAACATAGGTACTCCTTCCTACATTCTAGGGGTGGCTCTGACTTTTCCGATAGGGAAGGCTCCGAGTGCTAGTATAGTGTTCGCTCCCTCCTCCCCTCGATATCGATTGCTCCATCGGGTAGCGTCCCTGGAGCAACATCTCCTACAACAGATCGACAATTGGGTGTGCATCATTTGACAAATTTCGACATGCAGTCACATAACTCCACAGTAACGTTCCCGGATACAGAAGCGGATGAGATAGGCATCATGCTCAACGAATGGGGATGATCTTCTCTCCTATCACTTCTACACCTGGAACTCAATATGCCGTTAGGGCGATTCTGCGTGGGCAATATGAGTCGATAGTTAAGGAGGGAGAGGAAGGTGATAGGCCGGTACGAAAGGATCTTGTTGCTACGGATTAGACTGGGTAGGCCCAGCACGCCCAGGAGTGGACAATCAGGACGGTTCTCAGAGATGGCAATACTCTGATAGCCATATATGCCATCATTAAGGATAGGGTGGAAGATGGCGGCAAGATTGTTCCAGATGACAGGATAGTGGGAGAATTGAGCAGCCAGGCTGCCGCCATGGAGACCAGCCTTGCGGATATGAACATTCCTCATACACCCGGAACTGCGTCCCCGTTATCCAACATTGGGGATATTTCGGAGAGTGGTATGGAGGGCACTGGGTCAGAGCGTGAGCGTTGAGTTGCGACAGAGGTGATCGCTAGGGTTGTGGGAAAGCTCCCGGGGGGCACGAGGCAGCAGGTCGTGGTCGCTGTGGGCGTGATTCACTGTGGGAGTCTGAAGCGTCACCTCACCGAAATCCTGAGTTTGTAGTTTATCTCTTGGTGTAGGATTGTCGGACTAATATGATTTGGATCGAATTTATAGAACCTAAACTTGTGGTCCTTGGTTTCCCTCGGTAGAAGTACAGTAGACTGGTGGGTGCTCTGAATTACACGTGGTTGGTATTACATTATAAACTAACTCATCACCTAGTGTCCTTCTGGGATCCCTCTCGAATTATGTTGTCACTAAATCCTCTGCTCCTGTTACGGTTTCCCGGAAAAAGCTCAGGCATGCTAAAAGGTTTGCTAGAACCAGCGCCTGGCAGCCCAATAGTTCACGACAAGGGCTCAGGCAGGCCGCCTCGCCGGTGCAAAGATAGACTAACTACTACGTCAACTCGTCGAAGGGCTAGTGGTGGGGGGTCTGAGCTTGGAGAAATGGCTGGTTCTCCATGGATTTCATTTTTTTCTCTTCCCCTTTTCTCCACTTCAATTATCATTATCAAAAGAGAGGATAACTAGTCACAGGCTCTCACTCGTGTAAATAAACTATGCTATTAACTGTATTAATGACCACTCGCATTCGCTTTTGTTGTTCGTTCATCTGGTTAAAGGGTTCCCCAGCCGTATAAATCAACGAGCAGCCGATTGGAGCCAATGCAGTAGATGGCGTTGTGAAGGAAGAAGGAAAAAAAGGAAATAATTTCGACCGGGACCGAACCGGAGACCACCAGTCTGTTAGACTGGCGTAATACCAACTACACCACAAAACCACATGACACATAGACTCAAGTGCACTCCCACCTTAAACCGTAACAGGAACTTGAGAAGCCAGACGCCAATACCCTACCACAGAATAAAGGGACCATGTGTTAGGAGATTGTTGTAAACTGCAACAGGAAAGAAATGAAACCAGCAGCGGCAAAACGAAACGGAAAGAAATAACGCTTAGTAAAGCAAGAGACAAGACTCTTATTGCCAGCGCAGAAAAGTGGGGAAGTGAGGGAGTTCGCTGGTTCAATGGGGGGGGGAGGGAGTTGTATTTCTCTCCCACTGCTCAAATACTTAACCCGAGCCTGAGCAAGTACCGCCGTAATTGCATACAATCAAAATCTTCAGGCTCTGACCAATCTTTTGCCCATATGCAATAGCGGTTATGTTTACAAACGCCAAGGAATTACGAGCACCGTACTGTAATTGGTGGCTAAGTCTCTTCCCTCACTTCTTTTAGGGGGTCCCCCACATTGATCAGTAAAGGTGGAATGAATTGGCAACTAATTACATCCCAAGACCACAACCCCCGTGCTCCGCCTAAAAGCTCCCCCGCCGGAAATAGCAATATTCCCTGAATAATAATCAGCTACCGCAAACAAATCCTGGTCAGAAAAACTCCACCAGATGCTCACCTTCAATTATCGACCCCAATCCCTCTGCTTCGCTCAATTGGTCCCCTGTTAAAACTAGAAGGTTCCCTAAATAAAAATCAGCTATTGCAAACAAATCCCCATGACAAACTTGACTAGATGCCCACCCTCAATTATCGGCCACAAATCCTCCGCTTCTCAATGCCATGTGAATACAGTCAACAACAATTGAGGCCTCCTTCATCCATGCCCCTTTCTCTTGTCCCATATCCTGAAACAATACCGGAAATTCACGTGTCTGAGTAAAAACCGTGCTGTCGTATCGGATCATTTGCCACTCTCTTCCTGTGGTAATAAAGCCATACACCACGCCTCCGCCATTCCTATCTCCCATATCTTTCATTGCCAATAGACACTGCCTCTTTGCCTCTCCCAGAGAGGACTTCTTCGCCTCCACCACAAAGACATACTTCTCGTTCTCCAGCCCGATCAAGTCCACTAGAACAAATTCCTGATAGCCGTAAGTCTTGGAGTCTAGAGCAGTAATTTGTTTCTCCCTGCGTAGATAAATGTTGCGTCCCGTTCTTTTCCGGAAATCCGATACAATAGGGGCGAGTATAGAAAAAACCAAGTCGTTGATATTGGCTTCTTTAAAATCTTCATCCGACTCGGTGGGATAGCCTTCGCATTCAACAAATCGGACAATTTGGTCGTAAACTGTTTCCTTGGTTTCCTGGATTTGATCTTTCCCGAGACCTTCAATCTCCGGCTTGGATTCTGCCAACATCTGGTTGACGGAAATGCCACGACGTTCAAAATCCACCAGCCTAAAGCCTAGTCTCTTCTGAGCCTCTGGTAAGGTGACCTTGGAATATGCAGTCTTATGATTACGATTAGTGGATGAATTCTTGCGCTGTGTGTTGTCGTATGATTAGAGCAGTGTTCGGGCCAATAAAACTTCTAGCTTACCAGAATAGTGCTCATCGCCCTAGATGCATAGCGGACTTGAGGGCGGCAACGGTAAATGCCTGCGGGCATGCGTGCTAGCTTGGTGGCAAGTCTGAACATGGTTGTCTGCTGCTCACCTCTCGTGAATTTAGTAAGCCAGTCTTCAATAGATAATAATATTATGAAATTAAACGGACTCACCTTGTTGTTCGTGTGGTTGTGGTGGTGTGTTTGCTTGCTGGTTCTCGGATGGTGGGTTGAACAAAGTTTGCTGTCATACTTCTCAACCAAGTGCGCGGGATAAATTTACTGCACTACTCAGACTTTGGATGAGATTAGTAATCAGGTCACCTTACACAGAATTTTGCAAATATTTAGTGCGAAGCAACGCAGCAACGCACCAAATTTTTTTCAATATATGTCCTAACCTGCGAAGAAGCCAGAATGCTAGTTAACAGCTCATGGTTCCCGTCCGACCCCGCCGGGGTGTATCATCAAAGTACGCGGTAGGAGAGGGGGTAGTGGCTGCGGAGGGTTTCCTGGTAGGTTATCTTCAGCAACAGATTAAACATCGCTCCCAATGGCTAACGCTTGAATCCCGTCCCACCCTGTGCTCGGAAGTGGTGTTTGAGATTGAAAATCATCGGTGGAACCCGGGGGGGGTGTTTCTATGCATACCCCGGAGAGGTTAGGGGATGCTTCTAATAACTCCATTCCGGTTGGGGGAGCAAACACAAACGCACAAGCTCACGAGCCATGGTGGAACTCTCGGGTTACTCCCTTTCCCTCAATGCTGTCTTATTCGGGATCTGGGCGGGTTTCCGGTCAGGTCTTGGGACTGTTGGTCTGGTGAATGTTAGTCTCGAGGGGTGAAACGAGTGCTTCTTTGTGATTGTGATCGGAGGTGCTTATATGTTGGATGGGTTCGGTTGGCAATCGCTAATATCGTACTTGCCCTTTGGCTCGTTGGGTAGCGCGGTCTGGAGTGTTTGGAAGGGTGTTATTGGAGTGCACTGGGCACTTTCCCCCTCCCCCAAGCCGGGATGGCCACCGGTAACTATTGGTACCAAGATCCTTTGAGAGAATACCATTTTTCGAGGTGAACGATGAAAGTGCGAAAGCAGTGAATGGCGCATCCCGCGGTATCATTCGCTCTTGCACGGCACTGAGGAATCTGCATAGCTGGAACTTGTGATTGGGTTTAAACCGAAGTTGTCGAAATCACACTTTTTTCCATTTCTTTTTTATCCCCCCCCCCCGCAGCATCGGCGACAAAAAAACTCTCCTAAAAAGGTACGAACAACTCACGAAGGGCCACAAAATCTCAAATATTAGCCCTATCGGAATTCTGCAGTTGTAGAACAGGACCAGGTGGAATTTTCGTAAATGGGTGGAGATGGACGTGAATGCCGGGATGGATGTTTGGAAGTCTGAGGGGTGGAGCGAGGGGAGAGGAGGAATGTAGAAGTGCTTCCGGCGAGCCGGGTGGGGGATAGTTAGCGTTCGCCTGGGTCCAGGTGTTGAGAGCACTGGGGTCGAGTATATGTCCGAGATGTCGCAAGCAGCCTCAATCGCTGGCTCCCCCTCAGGGGCAAGATCCAGAAACTGCGGGGAGGAGTCATCTGGATTCTCAAGCGGCAATATACTCCCACTGAAGTCGAGTAGTTCTACAGTTATCTGGGCCCTGGCCACAAATTTTATTCTAGGAAGTAGGAATGGCCCCCTGTAATTTTTGTCATCATGCTCTAGGTCCTCTAATACCAAGGTTCAGATCTCGTCTGTACTTTCTCTTGGGCTCTAACCGACGGGGTTACTTTTGTGCTCTGGGAGAACGTACTGAGGTTCCGGAGATGAGCTAAAGTAGAGCAGCAGCAGCAGTCCTGGCAGGGGGGGTGTGCGGCTCAGCCCCCACGAATATTGGCTAACTTGGATTGAGTGGGTGAGAAGTCAATTTTTTCCACCCGCAACGTGGTGTAGAACCAACTACACCACGAAACCTCATGACACATACAGTCCAGAGTACTCCCACCCTAAACCTTAATGGGAACCAGAGAAGCCAGATACCAATACCCTACCGCAGAATAAAGGGACCATGTGTTAGGGTACTATTGTAAACTGCAATGGTAAAGAAACGAAAACAGCGGCGACGAAACGAAACGACGCTTAGTAACGTAACAGAAAATATTATCATCCCCAGCGTACAAAAGTGGGAAAGTGTGGGAGTTCTCTGGTTCAATGGGGGGGGGGTTGTATTCCTTTTCCGCTGCTCGAATACTTAATTTGAGCCTGAACAAGCATAGCTGTTATTGCATACCATCAAAATCTTGAGGCTGTGGCCAATTTTTTGCCCATATGCAATAGTAGTCGTTTTTACAAAGGTCAGGAAATTACGAGTACCGTCCTACTTGTTGGCCGCTACGTCTCCTCCCTCACTTCGTTTAGGGTGTCCTCCCACATTCAGCAGTAAAAGAGGAATGAATTGACAACCAATTACATGCCAACATCACAATCCCTCCGCTTCGCTCAAAAGGTCTCCTGTTGGAACCAATAGTATTTGCTGAATAATAGTCACCTACCGCAAACAAATCCCAGTGAGAAAAACTACCAGATGCTCACCTTCAATTATCCGCCACAAATCCTCCGCTTCTGAGTGCCTGATGAACACAGTCCACAATTATTGAGGCCTCCTTCATCCATGCCCCCTTCTCTTGTCCCATATCCCAAAACAATACCGGAAATTCACGTGTCTGAGTAAAAACCATGCTGTCGTATCGGATCGTTTGCCACTCTCTCCCCGTGGTAACAAAACCATACACCACACCTCCGGCGTTACGGTCTCCCATATCTTTCATTGCCAATAGACACTGCCTCTTCGCCTCTCCAAGAGAGGACTTCTTCGCCTCTCCAAGAGAGGACTTCTTCGCCTCTCCAAGAGAGGACTTCTTCGCCTCAACCGCAAAGACAAACTTCCGGTTTCCCACCCGGATCGAGTCCACTAGAACGAATTCCTGATAGCCATAAGTCTTGGAGTCTAGAGCAGTAATCTGTTTCTCCCTGAGTAGAAAAATGTTGTGTCCCGTCATGCGCCGGAAATCCATCACAATTGGAGCGAGTATAGCAAAAACCAAGTCATTGATATTAGCTTCTTTGAAATCTTCGTCAAACTCTGTGGGATAGCCTTCGCATTCAATAAATTCTAGAATACGGTCGTAAACCTTTTCCGTGGTTTCCTGGAGCTGATCTTTCCCGAGACCTTCAATCTTAGGTTTCGCTTCTGCCAACATCAGGCCGGCGGGGGTGCTATGACGTTCAAAATGCATGAAACTAAAGCCTAGTCTCTTCTCGGCCTCTGCGAAGGTGACCTTCGAATAGGCAGTCTTGGATGTAGTATTAGTAGACCGATTCTTGTGCTGAGTGTTGTCGTCTGTTTAGAACAGTGTCCGGGCCAATAAAACTTCAAACTTACGAGAATAGTGCCCGTCGCCTTAGATGCTTAGCGGACTTGAGGGCGGTAACGATAAATGCCTGCGGGCATGCGTGCTAGCTTGGTGGAAAGTCTGAACATGGTGGGCTATGGTTCATGACTCATGAATTTAGTGAAAACAGTCTTCAATAAATAATAACATTATGACATTAAACGGACTCACCTGGTTGTTCGTGTGGTTGTGGTGGTGTGTTTGCTTGCTGGTTCTCGAACGGTGGGTTGAACAAAGTTTGCTATCATACTACTCAACAAAGTGCGCAGGATACTGCAAAATTCCGCATACGGTATCCCGATGTCCTGATTACTAATCTCACCCCAAGTAAATAGGGCAAAGATTTAGAGCGAAGCAACGCAGCAACACACCAAATGTTTTTCAATATATGTGTAACCTCCGAAGAAGCTATGATAGAATGGTAGTTAGAGGTTCATGTTTTCGGTCCAGCCCTTCCAGGGTGTATCATCTAAGTACGCGTTAGGGGAGGGGGGTAAGGGCTGCGGAGGGTTTCCTAGTAAGCTAGCTTCAACAACGGATTAACCATCACTCCCGATGGCTAACGCTTGAATTCCCTTCCACCCAGTGCTCGGAAGCGGTATTCGAGATTGAAAATCACCAATGGAAACCTGGCGGGGGGACGTTTGTATGCATGCCCCGGAGAGGTTAGGGGTTGTATCTGGTAACTCTGTTCCGGCTGGGGGAGCAAACAGAGGCACAAACTCACGAGCCATGGTGGAACTCTCTGGTTATTGCCCTCTGCTCAGTGCTGTCTCGTTCGAGGTTGTGGCATATTTCTGGTGGGGTCTTAGGACTGCTAGCGTGGTGAGTATTGGTCTCCAGAGGGTGACACGAGTGATCCACTATGATTGCGACCAGAGGTGTTTATATGTTTGATGGGTTCGGTTGATAATCGCTAATATGGAACATAGCCTTTCGCGGATGGAGTGGCGTGGTGAGCAGTGTTTGGAAGCGTGTTATCGGAGTGCGCTAGACACTATGCCCCCTCCCACAAGGCGGTAGGTTCTGGACCATCTGGACCACCCCGCCTTCTTTCAACCTTGCTCTCTCAATACCGGTACCTAAACTAAGGCAAGGCAGTGAACTTTCAAAAGGAAAGAAATAGGTGCCGAACTATCCGCTAGGGTCGATGCTGACACCCCTCCAGAAACGCTCTCCCGCCGAGACCCTTCTGCACCCTTACGAAATTCCTGCACCCCCGCTAATTCACCCTAACGGTCGCGCACGTCTTCAGATCACTAATGACAAAGAAGAACCTACTGCCAGAACATAGACACGCTTGAACACGCCGCAGGAGCTCCGCTGAAGAGGACTGTCGAGGCTCATCGAAGCACTTGGCTGGATCACGTGGCTGCCATGCATCGATTGTCACGCCGTATACCCAACTGTTAAGATGAAGGAGGGCATTCTCGCCGGAAGTGTTCCGTAGTGAGAGGCTAGTGCTGGCTTGGTGTAGCTAGGTATTTCATTCGTTGGGAGAGCTTGCGGAGGGAGTTTCTCATGGGACTTACAATGGTCAAGGAGGCGGACTTGGTAGTTATGTGGAGTTCGTTGAGCATTTATCCGTTCCAGAGGTGTCCCGGACGGGCCAAGGAGTGGCTGTTAAGGTTTTAATTTATAATGAGCTGGCAAGGGGAAGTAGTGGGCAGGCGGACGGTGTCGCTTTTCTGATCGGGTGCGGTGAGGGGGTGGGAACGCTGGCGGAGAGGCTGGGGCGGACTGAGGAGTTGGAGGAAGTTTGGGAGTTAGTGGGAGGCGGGAGCGGCGAGAAGGCTAAGGCGGGTGCCACGAGGAGCGACGATGCCGGAGCGGCAAAAAGCATAGACCCAAAAGTCGGCCGCCTAATGGAAGACGATGAGCATGGCCTATTCGTCGTTGACAGCTGGAAGAAAAGCGTGATGAAAGACCTCTCCATCCAAGAGACACCAATGACCGGAATGATTGTGGCCGACCTTCGCCGGGAGAATAGCAAAGTCCGCCAAATCCGGCTAGAACAAGCTCGAGGCTCCACAGCTGACCATCCTGTTGGAAACCATGAAGGTTATTCGGTATGCTCGAAGGATTGGAGTGTCCACCGTTAGTCACTCATTCATTATCAGTTCGCATATTCGCATGTTTGTGCGTTCATTCGTTGATTCGTTCGTTCGTTCGTTCGCGTAAAGGTTCTGGAGAAGCGCTTTGGATTAGCGTATCTGTGGGAGGAAACGGTGCACTCGTCGGGCGGTACAGCTTTAGGAGAGCCAAGAGGACTGTGTGGACGCTATGAACAAGTGCGTGATATCTACCGGTGTGATACTGATACTTCCAAATCCACCTCCCAGGAGGGTACGTGCTTTCTCCCCCCATCCTTCCCACTTTCCACTTTCCACTTTTCCTTTCATATTTCCATCAGTTTTCCCTACCTTTTGCCTCGTACCACCCACTCCCAGCCCTTCCCGAGAGACGACTATGAAGGGTTTAGGCTTGTGATATATTGCACCCTAACTAAAATGAAGGGCCATAATTGGGAAAATACAGTGAAAGGAACTGAATCTAGTTGAGAGTAAAAGTAATAACTAGCGCCAAGAGAGGAGAAAAGTTGGTTTCGTCCGGGCTTGAATCGGGGACCACCAGTTTGCTATACTGGTATGATAACCACCACCAAAGCATGGCAATTGGAGAATGGGAAGGGGTCCTACTTATGCATCCCAGGCTCCACGAAATGCCTCTCGGTTGGGGTTACGAGAGTGGGGAGACGTCGATTTTTTTTCAATCGCCAATACGGGTTCGACCAATGGCTGACTCATTACTTCCCGATTTGGGTTTAGGGGAGGAGGTGGTGAATAGTTGTGCGGTTTCCTGGTGTATAACCAACTACACCACAAAACCACATGACACATACATTCAAGTACACTCCCACCTTAAACCTTAACGGGAACTTGAGAAGCCAGACGCCAATACCCTGCCACAGAATAAAGGGACCATGTGTTAGGAGATTGTTGTAAACTGCAACAGGAAAGAAATGAAACCAGCAGCGGCAAAACGAAACAAAAAGAAATAACTCCTAGTAACGCAACACACAAGACTCTTATCACCAGTGCAGAAAAGTGGGGAAGTGAGGGAGTTCGCTGGTTCAATGGGGGGGCGAGGGAGTTGTATTTCTCTCCCACGGCTCAAATACTTAACCCGAGCCTGAGCAGGCGCCGCCGTAGTTGCATGCGATCGAAACCCTGCGGCTCTGGCCAGTCTTTTGCCCATATGAAATAGTAGTTATGTTTACAAATGCCGAGAAATTGTGACTACCGTACTGTAATTGACGGCTAAGTCTCTTCCCTCACTTCTTTCCAGGGGTCACCCCACATTCGACGGTAAAAGAGGAATCAATTGACAACTAATTACATCTCAAGACCACAATGCGCCCTTCCCTCAAAAGGTCCCCTGTTGAAAATTGTGGTATTCCCTGAATAACAGTCAGCTACTGCAAAACAAATCCCAGTGAGAAAAACTACACCAGATGCTCACCTTCAATTATTGACCCCAATCCCTCTGCTTCGCTCAATTGGTCCCCTGTTAAAACTAGGAAGGTTCCCTAAATAAAAATCAGCTATTGCAAACAAATCCCCATGACAAACTTGACTAGATGCCCACCCTCAATTATCGGCCACAAATCCTCCGCTTCTCAGTGCCGTGTGAATACAGTCCACAATAATTGAGCCCTCCTTCATCCATTTCTCTCTCTCTCGTGCAATACCTTGAAACAAAACCAGAAAGTTATCGGACTGAGTGAAAACCGTGCCATCATATCGGAGCATTTGCCACTGTTCCCCCGTCGTAAAGAAACCATACACCACGCCTCCGCCATTCCTGTCTCCCATATCTTTCATTGCCAATAGACACTGCCTCTTCGCCTCTCCAAGAGAGGACTTCTTGGCCTCAACCACAAAGACAAACTTCCGGTTTCCCACCCCGATCAAGTCCACCAGAACAAATTCCTGATAGCTGTAGGTCTCGGAGTCTAGAGCAGTAATCTGTTTCTCCCTGAGTAGAGAAATGTTGCGTCCCATCTTACGCCGGAAATCCGTCACAATTGGAGCGAGTATAGCAAAAACCAAGTCATTGATATTAGCTTCTTTGAAATCTTCATCAAACTCCGTGGGATAGCCTTCGCATTCAATAAATTCTAGAATACGCTCGTAAACCTTTTCCTTGATTTCCTGGAGCTGATCTTTCCCTAGACCTTCAATCTCAGGCTTTGCTTCTGCCAACATGTGGCTGACGGAAATGGCATGACGTTCAAAGTTCTTAGACATAAAGCCCAGTCTCCTCTCGGCCTCTTCTGAGGTGACCTTCGAATAGGCAGTCTTGGAGGTAGTATTAGTAGACCGATTCTTGTGCTGAGTGTTGTCGTCTGATTAGAGCAGTGTTCGGGCCAATAAAACTTCAAGCTTACCAGAATAGTGCTCGTCGCCTTGGAGGCATAGCGGACTTGAGGGCGGCAACGGTAAATGCCTGCGGGCATGCGTGCTAGCTTGGTGGCAAGTCTGAACATGGTTGTCTGCTGCTCACCTCTCGTGAATTTAGTAAGCCAGTCTTCAATAGATAATAATATTATGAAATTAAACGGACTCACCTTGTTGTTCGTGTGGTTGTGGTGGTGTGTTTGCTTGCTGGTTCTCGGATGGTGGGTTGAACAAAGTTTGCTGTCATACTTCTCAACCAAGTGCGCGGGATAAATTTACTGCACTACTCAGACTTTGGATGAGATTAGTAATCAGGTCACCTTACACAGAATTTTGCAAATATTTAGTGCGAAGCAACGCAGCAACGCACCAAATTTTTTTCAATATATGTCCTAACCTGCGAAGAAGCCAGAATGCTAGTTAACAGCTCATGGTTCCCGTCCGACCCCGCCGGGGTGTATCATCAAAGTACGCGGTAGGAGAGGGGGTAGTGGCTGCGGAGGGTTTCCTGGTAGGTTATCTTCAGCAACAGATTAAACATCGCTACCAATGGCTAAAGCTTGAATCCAGTCCCACCCAGTGCTAGGAAGAGGTGTTTGAGATTGAAAATCAAAGGTGGAACACGGGGGGGGTGTTTCTATGCATACCCAGGAGAGGTTAGGGGATGCTTCTAATAACTCCATTCCGGTTGGGGGAGCAAACACAAACGCACAAGCTCACGAGCCATGGTGGAACTCTCGGGTTACTCCCTTTCCCTCAATGCTGTCTAATTCGGGATCTGGGCGGGTTTCCGGTCAGGTCTTGGGACTGTTGGTCTGGTGAATGTTAGTCTTGAGGGGTGATACGAGTGATTCCTTGTGATTGCGATCGGAGGTGCTTATGTTGGATGGGTTTGGTTGACAATCGCTAATATCGTACTTACCCTCTGGCTGGCTGGGTACCGCGGTTATGAGGGTTTGGAAGGGTGTTATTGGAATGCACTGGACACTTTCCCCCTACCCCAAGGTGGGATGGCCACCGTTAACTACCCACACCAAGATCCTTCGAGAGAATACTAATTTTCAAGGTGAACGCTGCAAGTGCGATAGAAGTTAAAGGCGCATCCAGTGGCATCACTCACGCTTGTACTGCACTGAGGAATCTGCATAGCTGGAACTTGTGGTTGGGTTTAAATCGACGTTGTCGAAATCATACTTTTTTCCATTCCTTTTACTACCCCCCCGCAGCATCGGTGACAACAAAACCCTCTCAACAAGGTAGGAACAACCCACCAAGGGACACAAATCTCAAATATCAGCCCTATCGGAATTCTACACTCGTAGAACAGGACCAGGTGGAATTTCTCTAAATGGATGGAGATGTACGTGAATGTCTTGATAGATGCTTGGAAGGCGGAGAGGTGGAGCGAGGGGAGAGGAGGAATGTAGAAGGGCTTCTGGAGAGTCGGGTGGAGGATAGTTAGCATTCCCCTGGGTCCAAGTGTCGTCAGCACTGGGGTCGAGAATGTGACCGAGATTTCGTAAACACCCTCAATCGCTGGCTCCTTCTCAGGGGCAAGATGCAGAAACCGTGGGGAGGAGGAGTTATCTGTATTCTCAAGAAGCAATACAATCTCACTGAAGTCAAGTAGTTCTGTGGTTACCTGGGCCCTGGCCACAAATGTTATTCTAGGAAGTAGGAATAGCCCTCTATAATTCTTGTCCTCATACTCTAGAACATCTAAGACCGTGGTTCAGATCTCGTCTGTACTTTCTCTTGGGCTCTAACTGACAGGGTTACTTTTGCACTCTGGGAGAACATGCTGAGGTTCCAGAGGTGAGTTAAAGTAGAGCAGCAGTCCTGCCAGAGGGATGAGTGGCTCAGCCCATACAAATATTGGGTGACTTGGATTGAGTGGGTGAGAAGTCAAATTTTTCCACCGCAATGTGGTATAGAATCAACCATACCACAAAACCATAGTACTGAATTAGTCACCATACTTAGATACTGATCTTTTCTCTGCATCTCCTCTGGTAATCAAATCCTATAGCTTAACTTTATTTGCTTCCTCTTGCTACCTGCTTTTGGGCACTCGGTTTGTCCCTGAAAATAGGAAAACCTTCAACCTACTTTTCTCATGCCAGGCTGCCATCCCGGTAGCAGAAGAGTTGGTGAAAGTCAGAGATAGTCAGGGATTGCTCCCAGAATTCAGCTAGCCACCCAATACAACTAGCAAACAGATCTGACAATATGTAGAATACAAGAGACCAGCATCAGATATCTTTCCTCTTCTCCCATTTAATTCTTGAAAACTACAACTGACAAACAACTCACCACTTAGACTCACTATCATCCACACACTGTCAAGAGAGACTGAACTGACCAGATATCATCCAAGAGGATGGTTGAATTCACAAGACTTCCTACTCCTTGATATATGGATATCAACCAGAGCACTCATTGCCTGGGTATCGCTGGTTGACACAGAAATTATATCACTGCTGAAGTAAATCTACTATCTGTACTGATTATTAGTTTTATGTACTAAGCTAATAATCCAGTCTCATGATAATAATGCCTTCAACGATTCTGCTCTGAGCTTTAAACAACTGCAGGTATGAGATTAACAGTTTGCTCAACTGGGTAAGGTGGATTTTAAATGTATAACATCATCCTAATAAAGTTTTAGAGTGTTACCACAGTGAGGTCCAATGTGGATTGATTAAAAGTGAATATGGTGATCATTAATCTGTACCTGGAAAATCTCCCCTCTTTTGTCTGTCAGGTTAAAACAGACCTAAATGTACAGGGATAAAGATTTGACCAAAAATTGGCAAATCTCACTAACAAGTTGGACCACAAAGCTAATAATCTTGCTGATAAGCTTTATGTTGTTAGTTATCAGTACTTTTGGCAAGATCATTCTCTCTCCAATTCCACTGGAATATACGAGAAGAATATTGCAAGATTTGCCGGAGTGGGGTACCCAGTAAACTGTCTGGGGTAAGGGGTAAGCAGGTGCATAAGACCAGGAAAGGGAAGAAGAAA
Organism: Tuber magnatum; assembly: GCA_003182015.1. Classification (NCBI taxonomy): domain Eukaryota; kingdom Fungi; phylum Ascomycota; class Pezizomycetes; order Pezizales; family Tuberaceae; genus Tuber; species Tuber magnatum. Next base: position 1,696,337 of record PYWC01000013.1, read on the forward strand.
AAAGAGGAGAAAGGAAATTGTGTTAGGAAATAGTGAAATAGCGTGATTAGGTTCCAGAGACTACAGAAGAGTTGATTAACTTATGTATTTAAAAGGTCTTCTTTGGCCACAATCTTATGTAGAGCAGGCTATTGAATAACAAGTCTCTGCTTAGTATACTCATTTCATTTCTTTATATGCTTCTCATTCACATACTCTTCAATCCCATTTTCATTCTTTTTGATAGGTTGTAAGCCTGGAAACACACCAGGCCAGTCACAAATAAGTATCTACCAAGTAGTAAAAAAATAATAGAAAGAAATTATTACAAGAACATAGGCTCCAGGGAGTGGAACTACGGAGATGCCCCTCACCCAAACCAGCTCCGACAATGTAAATTGGACTGTCAGTACGAACTCATTTACGCAATCAATTGAGAAACTTGATGGTGCAATAGCTATAGGCCAGAGCAACCATAATGCTAGGGGATTCCAAATTATCCAAATTCTAAAAGAAAAAGATCGATTGCCATTACAATCTGGCTAGAGGAGTGCCAGCCAGGTGATTGAAGCAAGGAAAAGCTTTTACACCTGACCTTGTTAGCAGCTCAAGAGATTAAATTGATGTTTTGCAAAGGATCTTATTAGCTGGTCATATGACTTTTATGTTTTCAAACATGATGTATGCTTCTTATCATGGGATGGGTTTAAACTTGGCAGTAAGGCAAACTGGCAAGGCAGACTAATTTATGTTTCGCATATGACCTCATTAGTAGGTGATTTGGCTTATATGTTTTTGCACATGACGTACAGTTGACTTCATGGGGTTTATTTATATTAGTGCACACTGTTCACATTTTGCACATGGTCTTGTCTAGAGGTCATGAGATTGATTTATATTTGTGCACATAATCCAATTGGGTCAGAGGATGTTATGATTTTGTACCTGGCCTCATCCTCCAGTTCAGGGCTAAAGTTGTGAGAAGAGGCCTATATAAAGGCCAGAGTTTCACTAATGGGTTAGCTCTTCAGGTAGCCATCTGTTATTCTTTCCTACTTATAACTTTACTATACAAAAACCTTTATCCTCCAATCACCTTTCACTAGCCAGTAACCGCATTGAGTCAAGAACCTATCCGCTGTCTGGATAATATTGAGACAAAGATTGAGATATCTAGCATTGATGAGAAACAGATTCTTATATGAGAATACTAAGATAGGGCTAAGAGACTAGAGGAGCACTTGGAGACAATGTAGTGGGAATTGATCCAAGGTTATTACCCATTGTGAGAAACTATGGTAGTAAGGGTCTATAATATTTGGTTGTATGTCTGTAACATGCAACAATAACAAGAGGGCAATCCCAAAGGACCAAATATTCTACTAAGACAATAAAGGAGATATCGCTGTCGAGGATAGAAACCTTGACCTAGGACCACTTGAGACTGCTCTAGAAGAAGCAGCAGACTAACAATTATGAGCAATAAGCCTAGTTACACTAGATTAACAAACATGACCCAACGGTTCCCCTAAAGGAACCTCCCAACTGAAGAATGGCAGCTGGAGCAGCCCCAGCTGTCCTGACAGGGCCTACTACTCAGGCTCTAATGAAGATAAAAGTGCAAGTAGTGCAGTTCTGGGGAGTAATAAACATGCACTCAGAGTCAAGGCTCAAGGCCAAGGAATCAGACAACTATCCAGGTAAAAGAACTGAGGTAAGGACCTTTCTAAGCGACCTGGATTAGTACTTCAAGGTGAAGAGATAAAAAGAGAATTGAAAGAATACTATAAAGATTGCCTATGCCGAGTACCTCCTGAGAGGGGCCGCTGGGCAATGGACAATGCCTTACGTAGGTGGGAAGTCTCAAACTGGTATGGACCATGTGGGTGGAACTGAAGGGGATAGTCAGAACACGGTTAGGAGATCTGAATGTGAAAGGGCCAGCTTGACCGAAGTTGGAAGCTATAATAGGAGCAAAAGACAACATATTGGGCTTGTAGTACAAGTTCTGAAAGACTGCAAGCAAGGTGGAATACAACAACAATATACGATGGAGAACACTTTACCAAGCTTGTAATGGAAGACTACAACAGGTATGGAAGACCTCGGATATCCTGTTCATGAGAACTGAAGACTTTGCCAGCTGGGCGATCAAAAAGAAAAAGAGGGCCGACTGGGTCCTATATCTCCGGAATAGCTCCATGAGCCTGAAAGTACAAACCATCCGGTGCAACAGTAATAAAACCTATCAACGAACTATGATGACCATGATAATACCAATGGCCAATCTCATAAACCTGGACGCAGCAGGTTGAAGAAGCAAGTAGTTCCAAAGACTGTTGGCCGAGGGGTACCAGGGAAGAAGAAAGGTGGATGCCTTGCGCAGGTATGAACTAAGGGCATATTTCATCAAAGAGGGTAGACAAAAGGAGAGAAAGATTCAAGCAGTAGATACAATGGAGGAAACAGGTGCTTTAGAGACTTTAAAGGAATAAAGTCCACAGCACAGAGTGGTCAGAGGGATGATGGGTAAGGAAAGCCCACTAGCATGACATACTGTAACAACCCAGCCTGCATGAGCTATGGCAGCTGGAATATACACCCATGCAGGCACCCAGGAGCTGAACTGGTAGGAACTAGCAGGCAAGTAGGGACTTGACCTATGGAGACCCGATGGCCCAGGCTCTGAGATGAACAGAAATATCCGCCAAGGTACTTAGGTACTTGGCTCCACCGGGGAGCAGTGTCGGTGTACTTAGGGACTGGGGAAGGGGCAGTTACTCTGGTAAGCTGGTGTAACGACCCAGCATACATGAGCTATGGCAGCCGGAACCTACACCCATACAGGCAGCCAGGAGGCGAACTGGGAGGAACTGGCAGGCAAGGAAGACCTTGACCAACAGAGAGCCAATGGCCCGAGATTCAAGATCAACGGAACTAGCTGGCCAAGGTACCTAGGTACTTGGATACACCTGGAAGCAGTGTCAGCATCCTTAGGGACCTTGAAGGGTCAGTTACTCTGCTAGGCCAAGTAACTAGGTAAAGGTCAGAAAGGTCTATCTGCAGCAACGAAATAGACAGGGTAAGGGGAAAAAGTCACCTTGTCCAGCGGGCAAGGTTACCCTACATGCGGGATTAGGTTACCCTGCCTTGGGGCTCGGGTTACCCTGCCTAAAGTCCTGAGTTACGCTACCTTTCAATATGAAGTCCCTGCGGGAGTTCGGGAAAAATGAGTAGAATGTTTGTCGCGCGAAACCAAGCATACCAAGGGAATCTGGGGTTCCGGGTGATACAATTGGGCGGGCTATGCGGCTCCGAAGAAGCTGTAAATTGGAGACATTATTCCTATCATGCCCCTCGGGCCCCGGCCTGAGGCACGGACGTCCTGGGCAGATGGGTGTATAGTTGTGCGCAGTGTAGCAAAGAGGGATCTTTGGGGAGTTGCGGGCAATACCGTATAGGTCGCTGCCATTCGGTCAACCGTAAGCTGTTCGCCGGATATACAAGGGGGCATAGGGTGGAAGGTGGAGTTCCTCCTCGAAGTTGTTTGCAGCAAAACGGACCAAAAATAACGGAGTTAACAGGAGTGAACCGTGGGGGTCCCGAACGTAGGCCCAGGTGGTGCCGGGGCCACTGGGAGAGTTTTACACCTATCAAGCCCAAATGTGCTCCCAACGCCATAGGTTCTGAAAGAGAAGTGCAGAGACACTAGACACATGGTTTCTACCACAGGTAAGGTGGATCTGGGGTGGTGGTCATGGGTAGCGCCCATTGGTTCACTCCTGGACGACCAGATACTGCGGAAGACACCGGAAGCCCGAGACTAGTAAATAGTAGATAGATAAACGGCTCACAGTAGCTTCTGGGGTCAAGTGGAGACTACTGCATATGGGAAGGGTGTCATAGACAGTCCGGTTCATCCGGTGTCTTGACTGTTAGCCACTGGCAAGGCACCGGTACAAAGAGGTTTTCACTGCGGCAGCCAAATTGAGAATGCGCTGCAGAAACAATACTCGCATAGGTTTAACGCCGACTAGAGTCTGTCGACACTTGCATGCCCGAAGGATGTACTAGGAGATGTGTCAGACCACCGTTAGCGGAGCAGGGTGTGCCCAAATAGTTGGAGTAAACTGATGGGGGAGTTTCTGGCATAAGATAAAACCACCTGAACATCTATGCGAGAACTCTCCTACTGCAACAATCAATCCTCCTAGGGGAGCTCCCGTTACAGTATATCGTTAAGTGACCTCCCCGCTCACCTCCTCTCCTCATTAATTGTTTTCGACCTTCTGCACTGACCTTGCGTGAATAGTCGTAACCTTGTCTAGAACAAGTAGCCTAGGGTGGAACGTGCAATGGCTAGTACTGAACTTCGAACGGCAATGGAATCCAACTTAGATTCAGACCTTGAGCTTGATGAACATGCCGCCAACATGTTTCGTGCATCAGTTTCTTCAGATGTTCGAGGTATTGACTGGGACAGTCACCAGTTGCTTTTAGAGGCCGCCCCTATTGGGTTACCTAATAAATGCTTTAATCTCTTGATTACGGACCCTCTGGCTGTGGCACTTTCATTTTTCCAAGACCCTACCCTTGTCCACAACATGACCCCTTCCCCGCCGGAAGGGGTCCCATTTAGCGAGTTCTCACATGAGTTTGTCAAACTTCTCATCGTCCGGGAGGTATCCAAGTCGACTGAGGAAGTGAAGTGGGGGCTGAGGAACTGGAACACCCAGCAGCAGGGGGTGTTTCAAAAATAGATCACTACGGCAGTGGTGGAATGGATGAAAGTACAGCAGGAGGCATACCTGCCAATGATAAGGGATCAGCACACACTAAAGACTCGGATGACAGCATTGGAAAAGGCTTGTGAAGAAGCGTATAGTATTGATGCTGAGAACGATATACTGATGTCAGAGGCCGCGCCCCCACTCCCGCTCGTCCATACCAAGCCCAAGAATTTCAGCATGGAATTGGCCATGAGAGCCAGAGACGACCAATGGAGTGTGTACCTGTGCCCAGTCTGTATACGAATGTTGGAGAGCCTGCAGGGTGATGGCTATAGCTATGCCTCCTCCTTCTTAAGAGCATGTACAGCCTCCCTGTCTGCCCCTCCCTCGATCACATGCAGTCGTTCAGGTAGTCCCACAGTTGGGCCCACTGATAGATGTCGAGTAAGGACAAGGACATCCAAACTGGAGGGTATTACGGCCCTGGATACACTGGACCCTACTCCTCATCCGACCCCTGCCCCTACCATTCCACACGCATCACCTTCAGTTACCACTCCTGTACCTCCTATAGCCGCCCCAAGACCCACACCACTCCCGGTTCCTGTCCCCGTCCCTGACCCATCTCCTGCCGTCCCCTTCCAGCCGCCAGCTTCAGCTACCCCGGGTTTCTGCCTGATGCGTGCCACGTCACCTGGGTTCTTTGAACAGGTACTGCAGCATCAAGAGCGAGTACCAGATACACCATCACAGGGGACCCCTGTCCCCGGACCAGGAACACCTGCTGGTAGGGTTCCGTGGGCACCGGTCATTCCCTCGGCACCCTCAAAACCCTTTCTTCCCTCCGGTCTCCCCACCATCACAAGTGGCGATTCAGGTAGCCAAGACAAGTTCTCTCTCTCAGGCTGTAAGTCGCAAGAAACCTGAATGGGGTGGATTCATTACTACTCCTATGGGTGTAGGAAGGGACCACGGACCCCGGGGAAGCACAGAAGAAGGCACAAGGAAGGAGATGGATGACCAACATGTGGGTATTGTGGGTTATGGAGGCATGCTAGCCCCCCAATGCAACCTCTAAGTTGTCCAGAGCTGCAGTCATTTCTGCGGATAATACAGGTGGTGCCTAACCCAACTCCTGAGAGTGGGCGACGCCCTGTTCCACCACCGGGATCAGTACCATCAGGGGCTAACCCCCCAGAGAATGGGAACCAGGATGGCCAGGAGGAACGGTTTGATGACTATGACAGACCGCGGGAATCCCAAGGTGGAAATCCTGGAGGCAGTGGGGATGGAAATGCACTACCCGGAGGTAGTACTGTGCGAGCACATGGAGATACAGGGGACTCTGACCAGAACAGCACAGATGATGATGACAACGGAGATTCTATCCCGGATTTGACCCCTTTCATCAGTGCTCGCAAGCTTGACTAGAGAAATAAGAGGAAACGACGGTGGGACCGTCGGGCCAAGAGGTTAGAGAGAGCCTTGAGGGGTACGGGTTCGTCTTCTAGGCTGTTGGTGAGACACTGGCTGAAGAAGCTGCAAAAGCTGTGTGGTATTCCTCACTTCAAGGGCAAAGTTATAGAACTTGCAAGCTTCTCGCCCCTGGTAGAGGTCAAATTTGAGTACTTTGTGGATTGCTAGTCAACTGACATGGACAAGGCAAACTTGGTGATCCCCCTTCTTGAAGACTCAGCATGGGCATGGTATCTGGGGTTGCATGGGCATATTAACAAGGAATCTGCGAAGCGCACTGGCGTACCCATAAAGGATAGCAACCCCTTACACATATGGAAAGGGTCCCGAGAATGATTGGGAAGAGGTTTCGGCAGTGACCAGGCCGAGTGAGATCGATCCCTTCCTACATGGCGAGACCTTGTGTTGAAGCCACGTCACATTGATGAGTACCTGGACAAGATAACTGAATATATGTATAAGCTTAGCTATACAGACCCAGTACAGGTATGAGGTAAGGTTCAATCAGGCATTACTCAAGAGGTTTGGAATGTGCGAGCACTTGAGGAGTGTAACGGGGGCACCCCTAGGAAGATGGATCCCAAGGTTGCGACCGCACCAACAACTTCAAACTTATCGCCAAAAGTTCACACAGATGTAAGTGTAACGACCCAGCATACGTGAGCTATGGCAGCCGGAACCTACACCAATACAGGTAGCTCGGAGGCGAACTGGTAGGAACCGGCAGGCAAGTGAGTACTTGACCTACGGAGACCCGATGGCCCGGGCTCCGAGATGAGCAGACTTAGTGGACACAAGTATTTAGGTACATGGCTACGCCCAAGGTTGGTGTCAGCGTACTTAGGGACCTATGAAGGGCCA
>PYWC01000013.1:1706683-1768445 GCA_003182015.1 Tuber magnatum
AGTCTGCTCATCTCGGAGCCCGGGCCATCGGGTCTCCGTAGGTCAAGTACTCACTTGCCTGCCGGTTCCTACCAGTTCGCCTCCGAGCTACCTGTATGGGTGTAGGTTCCGGCTGCCATAGCTCACATATGCTGGGTCGTTACAAGGAGCCACATCCAACCGACGTGAACGAGTGCCTTGATCTTCTCCGGATGGTCGGGCATATACTAGAAGACAACAACTGGTTCAGCAAGCGCATCATTGACCCTGTCCCACGGTCTCAGCCCTCAGATAAGAAGGAGGATAGATCCTTGACGTCTGGCAGGTCTAAGAAAAAGGGGAAAGGTTCGGGCAGACAAAACGGTGGTCTACCAAACCTACTAATCTCAATGTGGGGAAACAGGCACAACCGGCGACTTCCGAGTATGCAATAGCGCATAAGGAAATCCCGTCGGCTTTGACTGAAGGTTGGAGGGAGCACAACCAGTACATCAAATGTGGACAAACGGTGCACTTCTGGAGAAAGTGTACCATGACGTCCCCAGTCATTAGTTCCTCCAAGCAGGCTCATGGGTTCAAACGGTTAGCCGCGGTAGGTCAGCCTTCAGGTACGGCCAAGTGGCTTAAGCGCAATGAAGTGCCACCTCCGCACTCCCCGTCAAAGATATTGGAAGTCCGCCAGGCATCACCTCAGATAATAGAGGTTGATACCGACGGCTCAGAATAGGTAAGAACCCATTCTGCTTAGAGCATAACCTTGCTGACCACTGTCCATAGACCCATGAGGGATGGATATAGGAACCTAGGAAGTGGTCCTGGGATAGGTAGGTACCCCTCTAATGCAGCGACGAATATCATGCTGACTGCACCCAGAGGATGTTGGCAGGTAGATGTTTGGGCTGCGCGTGGTAGACTGGGTAATCTTTCCTTGGTTGAGTTTCTGGTTATTTCCTTTGTTCTAGTTATAAGTATTTCTTTCAGGATTTCCTGGGCTGGTTGAGTGTCTCTTGGGACATTGTTTTGGTTGAGGCTGGGGGAGGTCTTGCTAGAATAGATGCTCGACATTGAGGAAGCACGGAGTTCCTTCACTTGGAACCTGTCCAATGGCGGACCTCTACCAACTGCGGGAAATTGTTATCTTTCGTATAAGAGAGAATTGGTTCATGCAGGACTTGATCAATTAAAAAGCATTATTTCCAAGTTTACCTGAGCAGGGTTTAGTACCCGAAATCATGCTGGCGTGAGAGTAAACATCCTAGCGATTATGATACGTACTATTCGAATCCCTTAAACGTTTACCGACCCGTTGTGGCCGCTCTTGTGTCGAAAGGGAAGAGACCCCGAATTAGTCAGACAAGATGACTAAGCCCATAAGGCAAGTGAAGAGGCAGAAACGTCACAACTTGCCTCATCACACCAAGTCTGTCCACCTACAGGTGAAACTAGACTGGAAGATCGAAGCACGACAAGTAAGCAGGGAAGCGCTATTGTTGCTGGATAGTGGAGCTACTGGGCCAGTGCTTAGTAGCCAATGGGTCAAGCAAACTCAGGCACCGTGTGTACGCCCGAAGGTACATGGGCCGATAAGTGATGCAAGCAGGAATCACATTCCTGTGTCAGGTCTCCACTACACCAAGTCATTGGAAATGAGGATGGGCGACCATAACAATGAGATGCGCTTCGAGGTCGCGGACATGCCAGACACTAAGGTGGATGGGTACCTACCTCTGTCATGGCTGAAGGACCATAACCCAGACATAGATTGGAAGACAGAATCACTAACCCAGCGCTCAGATTTCTGCAAGGCTAACTGCCTAGTAGAGCAGGGGTGGTTAGTGTTCATGTCTGACCAAGAACTGCTAGCTGAAGATATGAGTAATGTGTACCTGTTGGGAATTGTACAATTCCCAGATGAGGAGGCGGTGACATTATGATCAAGCTGCTTCCTGAGTATAAGGACTATGGGGACATCTTCAGTCCAGAACCCATTGAGGTGTTACAGGAGCACTCGTAGTACGACCTCACAATCGAGTCACAGCCTGGAACTCAACCCCCATTTGGACCTATCTATCCGTTAGAGGAAAAGGAGCTTAAGGCACTCCATGAATATCACAATAAGATGCTGCGAATAGGAAAGCTATAGCGATCCAGTTCCTCTGCAGCAGCCCCTATCCTCTTTGTGCCAAAACCAGGTGGTACATTAAGGTTGGTAAGAGATTACCAAGGGCTAAACAAGATCACACTTACGAGTAAGTACCCTCTACCGTTGATGAAGGAACTCCAAGATCATCTCTGAAAAGCCGTTCTGTTCACTAAGTTGGACCTCAAGAATGGTTACTACCTTGTGAGGATGGCAGAAGGCGCGGAATGGAAAACAGCTTTCCATTGCAGATACGGACTGTATAAATATGCGGTCAGGCCGTTCGGATTGTGTAATGCCCCGGCAAGTTTCCAGAGCATGATAAATGAGGTCTTTCGTGACCTCTTGGATGAGGGAGTGATTGCATACAGGGATGACATTCTGGTATACTCACAGATCATGGAGGAACATGTAGCACTCGTGAGAAGAGTGATGGAGAAGTTGCGGAAAGCAAGACTATGCGTATGCATGAAGAAGCGTGGTTTCCACCAACGGGAAGTTGAACTCCTTGGATACAAGATCTCCGACATGGGGATCTCTATATTGGCGGAGATGGTGCAAACAATCAGGGATTGGGCACCTCAGACATACGTTGTCAACATTTAAAGCTTCATAGGCTTTGCCAACTTCTATTGTCGGTTTCTAGAGAGTTTCAGTCAGATAGTGAAACCTCTGACAGACATGATGAAGAAGCATGTCCAATGGGAATGGACACCTGCTCGCCAGCAGGCCTTCAATCATCTGAAGGCAGCGTTCACATCCAAACCCATCCTAGCATATTTTGACCCAGAACAGGCAACCAGGCTGGAAACTGATGCTAGTGACGTTGTACTAGGAGCCGTCCTCTCCTAGGTTTGTGAAGATGAGAGTTAGAATCAGGTGGCCTCTCATAGGAGGAAGTTTCACCCAGCAGGGATTAATTGTGATGTCCATGATAAGGAAAGGAGTGCTATCATAGCAGCGTTCAAAGTATGGGATCATCTGCTACCCTCGGTAATGGACCAATTGGTTATCCATATGGATCATAAGAATTTGGAGTACTTGAATAGTACCAAGGTCCTTAACTGCACGCAGCACCACTGGGCTGAGTTCCTACAACCGTTTAACTTCAAGGTGGATTACCATGAAGGACAGCTGAATGAGAAGGCTGATGCTTTGACACGGCGTAGGGACTGCCGCTCTGAAGGGGGGAGTGAGTTTCTGCCACAGTCGTTTTTTCACCTCAGACAGTGGGTTGGGAGTCAGGAACGGGACATCTTGCGACCACAGGTGTTGCAAGTGTGCCAAGGGTTTCGGCCCCAGTCTTCCTTTTTCGGTCAACCGAAGGAAGCGATACAACAGGATCATGAATACTTGAGAATCCTGAAGGCAAGGACTTCTGGTGGCAAAAAGGTTGACTGGCACTTCAGGACGGAAAAGGGCTTACTCCTGTACAAGAACAGATGGTATGTTCCCCAGGGTCAAAATTTGAAGCAGACAATCATGGAGGCTGAACATGACTCCCGAATCATGGGTCACTTCGGGACTTACAAAACCATTGGCAGGATTAGAGCTAACTTCTATTGGCTGAAGATAGACAAGCACATCACAGACTATGTACGAACATGTGATGTATGCCAAAGAAATAAGCCTATCAGTCATAAGAAGTTCGGTCTGCTGGAACCCATTGAGGTTCCAGTACGGCCTTGAACAGGGATTGCGATGGACTTCATCGTAGCACTGCCAGAGTCAGAAGGGTATACCAAAATCTGGGTCATCATGGACGGATTTTCGAAAATGGCAAACTTTATACCCCTGACCACTGAGGTACCCATCAAGGAGCTTGCCTTGATATTCCTGCAGGAGTTTTGACACCTTCATGGACTCCCAGAGTCAATCATCTCCCACTGAGATAGCCAATTCACATCCAAGGTCTGGATGAGTCAGATGTACCTGTTGCAAGTGAAACTGAATGTTTCAACCGCGTTCCATCCTGTGACTAAAGGGCAACCCGAGAGGATTAATCAGACGCTGGAGCAGTACTTGCATAGTTACTGCTCTTACCAACAAGATGACTGGGTTTCACTACTACCTCTTGCGGAGTAGGCATATAATACCTGGTTGTCAGAATCCACCAGACTGTTGCCGTTCCAGATTTACTACACGTTTAATCCGTGGAGGAACTGGTCACGTGTAGTGACTGACAATCAAGGGATACACCCTAGTAGTGAGCTCTTGGTTAAGGAATGGGAAGGAACCTGGCAAGAGATTTGAGAAACGATTCAATGGGCACAGGAACGGCAACGGAAATGGCTTGACTAGAAAAGGTTGCTATCACTGCACTACATCACCAGGGAGGATGTGGCCACTGGATGGGCTATGAAAGCAGACCATGTAATATTGAATAGAAAAAACATCCATACTAAGTGTCCGATGGGGAAGCTAGAACACCGGATGTTTGGCCCCTTTCTGGTGAAACGTTGGGTAGTTACATGAGCATATGAGCTCCAGTTGCCCACCAGATGAAGCATTCACCCGGTTTTCAATGTCACATTGCTGCAACCATATCGCGAGAATCCGGGATCAGGCAGGGTCAAGGAGATTCCTATCCCGGAACTTGTGGACAATGAGCCGATTTACGTTAGCGATGCCGTGTTGGACAGTTGTTGGTACGGTGGAGCAAAGGCAAAGTTTCCTTCGTGCTTCGTCCAGTACCTGGTTTCCTGGGAAGGCTATCGAGTGGAGGAGAACTGGTGGGAGTCCTATGAGATGCCAGAAGGGACAGGCTTACAGGCCATTTTGGATTTCCACCAAAGATATCTATCCAAACCCAGGGACCATAGTGTCTGGGGGGAATCGAGTTGTAGAAATAAGAGACGACGCTGACACTCCGGGACAGACCGTAGAGAACAGGGGAGTGATGTAACAACCCAGCATACATAAGCTATGGCAGCCAGAACCTACACCCATACAGGCGGGCAGGGGGCGAACTGGTAGGAACTGGCTGGCAAGGAAGACCTTGACCAACGGAGACCCGATAGCCCAGGATCCAAGATCAACAGAACTAGCTGGCCGAGGCACCTAGGTACTTGGATATACCCGGAAGCGGTGTCAGCATACTTAGGGACCTTGAAGGGGTGGTTACTCCACTAGGCCGGGTAACTAGGTAAAGGTTGGAAAGGTCTATCTCTGGCAACGGAATAGACAGGACATCAGGATAAAGTCCCCTGGTCCAGCGGGCAAGGTTACCCTACCCTTGGGATCAGGTTACCCTGCCTAAAGTCCTCAGTTACCCTACCTTTCAATCCGAAGTCCCTCGGGGGGTTCGGGAAAAATGACTGGAACATGTGTCACACGAAGCCAAGCATAATACTGGAATTTGGGGTTCCAGGAGATACTATTGGGCGAGCTACGCAGCTTTGAAGAAGCTGTAAATTGGAGACATTATTCCTATCATGCTCCTCTGGCCCCGCCTTGAGGCCCGGACATCATGGGCAAATGGGTGTGTAGTTGTGGGGAGTCTAGCAAAAGAGGATCTTTGGGGACCTTCTTCCAACACTGTATATGTCGCTGCCGTCCAGTCAACCATACGGCATTCGCAGGGTATACAAGTGGGCATAGGGCGGAAGGTGGAGTACCTCCCCCATGTTGTCCGGAGTAAAACAGACCAAAACTGAGAGAGTTAACGGGAGTTAACCGTAGGGGTCCCAAAGGTAGTCCCGGGTGGTCCCAGGGCAACTGCGAGAGTTTTACATCTACCAAGCCTGAACGTGCTTCCAATGCTATCGGACCTGAATGGGAAGTGCAGAGATACTAGACGTATGATTTCTACCACAGGTAAGGTGGATCCGAAGTGGTGGTCACAGGTTGCGCCTATTGGATCACTGCTGGACCAACAGAGATTCTACAAGACACCAGAAGCCCAAGACTCGTAAATAGGAGATAGATAAACGGCTCACGGTAGGTTCCAGGGTCAAGTAGAGACCACTACATATGGGAAGGGTGTCATAGATAGTCCGGTTCATCTGCTGTCTTGACTGTTAGCCACTAGCACGGCACCGATGCGAAGAGGTGTTCACTCTGGCGGCCAAACTGAGAATGCGCCGCAGAAATGATACTCATATAACTTGAATGCTGACTACAGTGTGTCGACACTTGCATGCCCAAAGGGTGTGCCAGGAGATGTGTCAGACCACGCTTAGTGGAGAAGGGTGTGCTTGAATAGTTGGAGTAAACTGATGGGGGAGTTTCTAGCATAAGATAAAACTACTTGAACGTCTATGTGAGAACTCTCCTACCCCCACAAGCAATCCTCTCGAGACCTTAATTGAGTGAAGCCACAGGCTTAACGATGCTAAGTTTTACCGTTTACTTTACTCTTACACTGTGTGAGCTTCGGCGATAAGTTTGAAGTTGTTCGGTGCAGTCACACGCTTGAGATCTATCTTCCTAGGGGAGCCCCCGTTACAGCCGGGTACCTGGGGAAAGGTCACACATGTCTAGCCACGGTGACGGAATGGACAGGGTGAAAGGGAAAAGTTATCTTGTCTACCGGGCAAGGTTACCCTACACTCAGGATCAGGTTACCCTACTATGAGGCTTGGGTCACCCTGCCTAAAGTCCTGAGTTACCCTACCCTTCAATATGAAGTCCCTAGGAGAGTTCAAGAAAAATGACTGGAATGTTTGTCATGCATAGCCACGCATAACACTGGAATCTAGAGTTTCAGGAGATACTATTGGGCGAACTACCCAGCTGCGAAGAAGCTGTAAATTGGAGACATTATTCCCATCATGCCCCACAGGCCTTTCCTTCAGGCCCTGATGTCATGAGCAAATGGTTGTGTAGTTGTATCCCATCTAGGGAAGAGGAATATTTGGGGACCAGCTTGCAACACTATACCTCACTGTGGTCAGGTCATCTGTAAGCTGTTCGCAGGATATATCAGGGGGCATAGGGTGGAGGGGGGAGTACCTCCTCCAAGTTTTTCAGAGTAGGACAGACCAAAACTGACTGAGTTAACAGTAGTTATCTGTGGGTATTCCAAAGATAGTCTCGGGTAGTGCATGGGCAGCCACAACACTTTTACCCCTACCAAGCCCGAACCTGTCCCTAAGGCTACAGGCTCTGTAAGGGAAGTGCAGAGACACTAAAAGCATGATTCCTACCACAGGTAAGGTGTTCCCGAGGTAGTGGACCTACGTTGTGCCCATGGGATCACTCCTGGACCACCATATTCTCCAGCAGACACTGGAAGACCAAGAATCATAAATAGCAGATAGGTAAACTGATCACAGTAGCTTCCATGGTCATGAAGAGATTAATGCATATAGCAAGGGTATCATAGATAGTCCAGTTCATCAGGTGTCTTCACTGTTAGCCACTGGCAAGGCACCAATGCGAAGAGGTTTCCACTCTGGCAGTCAAAATGGAAATGCGCAGCAGAAACGATAACTGCAGAAGGTGAACCCCGGCTAGAGTGTGTCAACACATGCACCCTGGAAAGCTGCGCTAGGAGATGTGTCGGACCACCCTTAGCGGAGAAGGATGTGCTCAAATAGTTGCAGTCAACTCATAGGGGAGTTTCTCGTATAAGATGAAACAACTTGAACATCTATGCAAGAACTGTTCTACTCCAGCAATTAATCCTCTGGGGAACTTAATTGACAGAAGCATCAGGCTTAATGACATTAGGTTTTACCATTTACTTTACTGTTACATCTGTGTGAACCTTCCGAGACAAGTTTGAGGTTTTTCAGTGCTGTTGCAACCTTCTCTCATGGGGGCATCCCTAGGAAGATGGATCCCAAGGTTACGGCAGCACCGAACAACATCAATCTTATTGCCAAAAGTTCACCCAATGTCGGAGTAAAGTAAGTGGTAAAACTTAATATTGATAAGCCACACACTTCATTCAATTAAGGTCTCGAGAGGATTGATTGTTGGAGTAGGAGAGTTCCTGCATAGACGTTCAAGTAGTTTTATCTTATCCCAGAAACTCCCGCGTCAGTTTACTCCAACTATTCGAGCAGACCCTTCTCCGCTAAGGGTGGTCCAACACATCTCAGGGCACCACCTTTCAGGCATGTATATGTGGACACACTCTAGTCGGCGTTCATTTTATGGGACTCTCATTTCTGTGATGCATTTCCATTTTGCCCACTGTAGTGAAAACCTCTTCGTATCGGTCCCTTGCCAGTGGTTAACAGTCAAGGCACCTGATGAACTGGACCATCTATGATACCCTTTCCATATGCATTGATGTCTATGTAACACTGGAAGCTAACGTGAGTGGTTTATATATCCACTATGTACAATTCTCGGGCTTCTGTTGTCTTCCACAGGATACAGAGGTCTGCGAGTGATCCAATAGGTGCTACCCATGACCACTACTTCGGATTCATCTTACCTGTGGTAGGAATCATGCTTTTAGTGTCTCTGCACTTCCCTTACAGAGCCTATGGCATTGGGGACACGTTTGGGCTTGGTAGATGTAAAACCCTCCCGGATGGCCAGCGACAACCTGGGACTACCTTTCGGACCCCCACAGTTAACTTCCGTTAACTCCGCCAGCTTTGGTCTGTCTTACTCTGAACAACTTGGAGGGGGTACTTCACCTTCCACCCTCTGCCCCCTCATATATCCTGCGAACAGGTTATGGTCGACAGGATGGCAGCGATGGATACTGTGTTGCAAGCAGGCCTGCAATGCTTCCACTTTGCTAGACTGCTCGTAACTATACACCTGTTTGCCCATGACATCCGGGCCTGACGGTGGGGCCGGAGGGGCCTGATCGGAATCATATCTCCAAGTTACAGCTTCTTCAGAGCTGTGTAGCTCGCCCAATAGCATTTCCCACAACCTCAGATTCTGGTGTTATACCTGGCTTCACGTGAGAAACATTCTGGTCATTTTTCGTGAACTTCCAGAGGGACTTCGTATTAAAAGGTATGATAACCCAGGACTTTTAGCAGGGTAACCCAAGCCCCAAGGTAGGGTAACCTGATCCTGAGGGTAGGGTAACCTTGTCCGGTGGACAAGATAACTTTACCCTGTTACACTGTCTATTCCGTCGCTGAATATAGCCTACAGGCATTCACTGTTAGTGGTGGAGCAATTCTACAAATTGGGACATTACTCGCACAATTCATTCTTAGTCCAATTGTTGACTACCGCTCGTCAGGAGTTTATCCCGGCGGCACGGCTTGCGCAGGCAAAATGGGGCACTATCTTCCCTGTGCATGTGAATTTGGCGTGCGTTGGGGTTGTTCACTCGGCCATCTCCCCATTGATTCTCATCTTCAATGTCTGCACGTTCAGTCTTTTCTAGATAGTATATCGTTACAATCTTCTCTACGTCAACAACTTTCTCTTCGATACAGGAGGTTTGCTCTTCCCCAGGGCAGTCAACCAGTGGTTTAGAGGAATATATGTTATGGAGGTTTGTTTGATTGGTCTCTTCTTCCTTGTTTGGGATACCGAAGATCGTATGTTTGCTTTCCTCAAGCAATCATCATGATCGTTGTCACGATCTTTACCGTCCTATACCAATATACTTTGAACTCGGCTTTCGGTCCATTATTAACCCATTTGCCCATCACTCTAGAAGATGACGCTGTTCTCCGCGATGAAGCATTGGCGAATGATGAATGATAGCGAAAGGCGAATACAGTTGGCTAGCGGCAACATCGTTCAGGAGGAGCAGGAATGCGACGATCTGAATGAGGTTTTTGCAGAGCGGGAAAAGCGAGAGAGGCGCATGGATCAGCGTGCGGATGAGAATGAAATGCGGAAAATCCGCAACGTCCGCGAAAAGAAGAAGGAAGGAAAGTCATAATTCTCAAGAGGCGGAAGACACGCCGAGGGGCCAGACGACAGAGACCCACAAATGAAATCGCGTCCTCCACCGCCAAAGCAACAGCCGCATACTAGACCGGAGCTAATGTTGTTTGAAGACATTTACCGATCAGATTGAAGACTTGTCCCCGGCGGAACGGGACATACTCGTTGGTATAGCATTCCAACACGGGGCCCTCCGTGCGCAACGCCCAGTGACCCGGGTACCAAGAGACGATCTGGTATTTCTGGCGATGTGATCCGGTCCACACACAGATTTAGTGACAATGTCTGGATTAGCAACGAAAATTCTGGTCTGGATCGCAAGGGTGGAGTGGTGTACAGGCGTCCGCCACCAGATTTCGATCAGCGGGATTCGGTGGAGCTATAATCCAAGCAAGCAACTACCAGTTATTTGTATTCACTTTTCCCATCGTTTTGGTTTGCTCTATTTTATTCGATCGGCATTCTGTTTCGCGATGAGTGCAGTATTATGCATATTTTTAACCCGAGTGATAATGGATGACGAGGTTGAGGTTAAGGGAAGGAGGGAAATTTGGGACGTTTCCTTGCTTTGTACTATATTGGTATCATAACAACTTAGAGGATTGGCTTTTGTTGTATTGAAGGGATTGTACTTGCGCTCGTAATACCATTGCCGTGCCCACGACGAAACTGGGCTGATGACGAACGGCAGGGTATTTGGAGGGCAAAAGAGAAATGGTCATAGGAGGGCAACAAAAAATTACTTGTTACTTATCCCTGTTCGTCATTGGCCCAATTTCATTGCAAGTACGGTTAAGGCTATACGAGTACTCGGGGGTCCTTGATGGCGATCTAAGGATTATTTGATGGGACGAGAATGTTTCCTGCAAAGGGATACAAAGCTACAAAAATCGAACTCCTTGACTAGCTGCCTCGAAGCAACACCCAATTGAACTAGTGAGACCCAAGGTTTAGAAGGAACTTTCATTATCTCAATGAATTCATTTAGCATTCGGCTAATTCTGTTGTTATTATCATGTTGTTCTGCGATATCATACCTAGTAGCTTACTCCCACTTACTACTGTCTCCAAAAAGACCTCTGGTTTCCATAGTTACTAGAACAAGAATAATACCCTCGCCCAAGGTGTTGAGTTACTTGATCACTGAAAAGACTTGAAAATCCGGTTTTTTGACCAAGTTTAGTTAAGTGTTGCCAAATCAGGCCTTAGCACAACTGGCTGCGAAATTGAATATTCCAGGTGGACGAGGGAAGGATGCTGGGACTAAGAGCGATGAATGACATCACCCCCGCCCATGGCACCCATCCGACTTTAAAATGTGAGGCTCTTTTCGCAAAGACTAACGTGATCCCGCCCCGCGCCAGACATCCCGCCGGTAGGAAGCTTCCTTCAACCTTACCCTCTCAATACCGTTACCTAACCTGAAGAAAGACAGAAACCCTTTTAAAAAGAAACAAACGGGTGCCGAACTGTCTACCCAGGTCGATTCTGATACCCCTCCAGAAACACTCTCCAGCCGGGGCATTCCTGCAGTGGCGGAATTCATCTTCAGTGGGAAGTGCGAAAGGATAGTCTTTCTAGTACTATACCCCTCTTTCCCAAAACCCCTCCACCACAAGCTACCATGTCCCATAATGTGGTGCCGGAACCTGCACCTCTGCCGGTATCCTGGACTTCCGCACACCAGGTACAGGCCTCTACTCCAACCACCAAACTCTAAACCTCCCTCACCCGGAGACCGTCTTCGACATGAACCTTTGCCGTACCAATCCCCAACCTTCCTACACCCTCGCGAAATCACTGAACCCCGGCCAATTCACCCAGACTATCACACATGCCTTCATATCGCCAACGGCAAAGAAGGACTTGCTTCAAAAGTGCTTCACCCAGAACATAGACACGCTGGAACGCGCCGCGGGAGTTCCGCCGGAGAAGCTCGTCGAAGCCCACGGCTCGTGCGAGACTTGCACCGGGTTGGTGAAGCCGAATATTGTATTCTTTGGGGAGAGCTTGCCGAGCGAGTTTCACATGGGGCTTAGAATGGTCGAAGAGGCGGACTTAGTGATCATAATGGGGAGCTCATTGAGCGTTTACCCATTTGCGGCGCTTCCAGGACGGGCGAGGGAGGGGGCGGTCAGGGTTTTAATGAACAATGAGAGGGCGGGGGGGATTGGTGGGCGGGCGGACGACGTGCTTTTGCTAGGCGGGTGCGATCGGGGGGTGGGAAGGCTGGCGGAGGAGCTGGGGTGGACGGAGGAGCTGGAGGAAGTTTGGAGGTCGGTCGGAGGTGGGACTGATAAGGAGGCGGAAGCGGAGGCCGAGAGCAGCGAAAGTGCCGAGCCGGTAGAAAGCATGAACGAGAAAGTCGGCCGTCTAACCGAAGAAGTTGAGCGTAGCCTATCCGTCGTTGACGGCTGGAAGGAGAACGTCGTGAGAGATCTTTCCACCCAAGAGACGCGGATCGCTAGAACGGTCGAGGCCGACCTTCGAGGCGAGAACGGTGAAGTCAGCCTCGTGGACCAGAAGAAACTCGGGGGGGCCACGGCTGACCAACTAACCGGCTCTTCCGAGGATTGAACTAACCTCGATACTACCGCCCGGGAGCCGGAGCATCTGGTGGGGAAAGCTGGTAACGCTGGGGGTGAATGATTCCCATAAATGCGGGATACGGGGGTGGGGACGTTTGAATTTACAATTTTAGCTATTCTTGCTTTTTCGGTCCTCGCGGCATGTTAGTTGGTCAGTTGTTTCTGTTGAGCAATAGTACGGATGATATACTTTGCCTTTTTCGCATTAGAGTTTTTCTGTTCGCGGGGTGCTCCCAGCTTGAGACTGTTGTACAGTACAGTATCACACGTCATGAATGATCACTCGCGTCACAACCTACGAGGGTTTGTTGTGTGCTCGTGAAGCCCGTAGATGAATTCTTCATCACACTTCTCCTCTATCATATACTGTACTTAAACTATTGGTACCCTTCCACCTTCCCGTACCTTGTACACCCCCAATCCTGCTTGTTCCCGCTTCCTCATGACCAACCCTGCCGCCGGCTTGCGTGCACCCCCTCCCCCCAACGAAGCATGATTCCGGCACCGATAACCCCAAAGCCACCGCGCGGAGGATATCATAACAATAATACTATCATAAAATTATGGGTGAAATGTTCCGCTGACCCGGTATGATACATACGAGTAGGATATGGAGCCTCTAGGCGCGCCGCGAGATTCGGAACCGCTCGCTCGCGGGAAGCTTGACGCACTTGACGAGTTACACACCTGCGACTTTGCGAGAGGGGGAGGGAGGGAGAAACAAGTGTTTGTCGGGACTGTGGGGGGTGGAAGTCTCTCTGGCGCCAACGGTCGTGGCTCCGCGCGCCGTTATCGGAGTCGGATCGGATTTTGGCTGGAGACAGGCGGGAATCAAGGCTTTGGGCTTGTGGCGGGACACATGGCGCACCATCCGGAAGGAGCAGGAGGGGTGGACGAAATCGTGTGCGTGGGAAGAAGGGACTGGGCTCCTGGTAGTGGAGGGTAAAAGCGATGACCAGCGGGAGGGGAGAGGAAGGGGGAAAAAAAAGATTGATTTCGCCCGGGCTCGAATCGGGGACCACTAGTGTGTTAGACTGGTGTGATAACCAACTACCGTAGAATCTGGCCATATAGAGACCGTTGCCAAGGAGGTTGCGCACACGATCGACATTGAGCTACTCTATATTCAGAAGAAAAAAAGAAAATAACATATCAAGAGAAATTATTCGTCCTGTAGCTGAAATTCTACTTGGTAATTCTCTGAGTCAGTTTGAAGAAGTTCCGTATTTTCGGTCTCTGCTTTTCTATAACCCATTTCAACATCAGAGCGAGCCCAATCTCCTGTTACTAATTCACCCTGTGTAAATCCTTTGATCTTCAACTCCTGGTCACGAGAGCCATCAACTGGTAACGAGATTCCTGTATCACGGAAGGTTTGGATAACAATTTTCCGCCGTGAATTACATTGATGCCATTCCTCCCAAGCCCTGCCCACAGCCTCCGTTGTGACAATCTGATGTTGACCAACACTCCATTTGTCTATTTCCTCTGTTTTTTCCTTCTGTTCTCCGAGTTCTTCAGTGAACTCCTTCACTAAACCTTTAAAAGGCTTATTAATTGAAATATCGTGAGGTTGTGTCATGGGTGTAGTGCTGGCCGGGATTAAGGAGGGTATAATATTGTTGTTACGGCAGGTCTTGATAACTGGAGGGGTCAAATGTGCTCGGTATCGATCAAAGACAAAAAGAGATGGCTCTTTCCCAAAGAGAGGCACAAGAAACTGAAGAAAAACTTCATAAAAAGTTTCTTATTCATCCATCCTGTTGGGGAAAATTCAACATAGACACACTTATCCCATAGGTGACCTTCTTTTTCCCGTATCTGGGTACCAGTAGTGGCTGTAAATATGAGAATAGGTGGAACCCAGAGGCTACCATTAGTGAAGATGCATAAAAATAGAGTACATTGGCGCTTTTCGCTTCCTGACTCTGCACTCTTTGACCAAACTGTTTTGACACCCTTGATATCATAGGTCTAGCCAATTAGGTACTCCCAGGGTAGCGGTGTCTCATCAGCATTGCAGATTCTGTGTTCTGGTATGCCACCTTGATTGTCAGTACAAATATAGTGTAAGGAGAGGGGAGAGGCTTGTGCAGGAGTTGGCACAAGTGGGGTAAGTATTCGATTCCGTTGATTAAACCACAGCCATTGCAATATCTCTTCCTTATAACTTTCTGGAACTGATTGTGCTGTATTTGTAACGTGTTCGGGCTAGGCCCTAGTCACGTATCAGTACGATAGGGGCAGATGGCTTCGTGGTCAACACGAAACGAGCGCTGCTTGCTAAAGGAGGCTTCGAACGGGGTGTAATAGGAGATCAAAGAAGTAACCGTTCAACCAAGTATATTTAAGAATACTATCTGTCGAAGTCTGCTGTTTCCATCGCGGGAATCAGCGGTCTTTAAATACAGCATATCGCTTATTTCCAGTATGAGCGATATTGCAAAACAATGTGTGTATCAACTGATAGCACACGAAACAATACAAGTATCAAACGATACTGTGAAACCAAACATAAAACAATGTGTGTATCAACCGATAGCACACGAAACAATACAAGTATCAAACGATACTGTGAAACCAAACATAAAACAATGTGTGTATCAACCGATAGCACACGAAACAATACAAGTATCAAACGATACTGTGAAACCAAACATAAAACAATGTGTGTATCAACCGATAGCACACGAAACAATACAAGTATCAAACGATACTGTGAAACCAAACATAAAACAATGTGTGTATCAACCGATAGCACACGAAACAATACAAGTATCAAACGATACTGTGAAACCAAACATAAAACAATGTGTGTATCAACCGATAGCACACGAAACAATACAAGTATCAAACGATACTGTGAAACCAAACATAAAACAATGTGTGTATCAACCGATAGCACACGAAACAATACAAGTATCAAACGATACTGTGAAACCAAACATAAAACAATGTGTGTATCAACCGATAGCACACGAAACAATACAAGTATCAAACGATACTGTGAAACCAAACATAAAACAATGTGTGTATCAACCGATAGCACACGAAACAATACAAGTATCAAACGATACTGTGAAACCAAACATAAAACAATGTGTGTATCAACCGATAGCACACGAAACAATACAAGTATCAAACGATACTGTGAAACCAAACATAAAACAATGTGTGTATCAACCGATAGCACACGAAACAATACAAGTATCAAACGATACTGTGAAACCAAACATAAAACAATGTGTGTATCAACCGATAGCACACGAAACAATACAAGTATCAAACGATACTGTGAAACCAAACATAAAACAATGTGTGTATCAACCGATAGCACACGAAACAATACAAGTATCAAACGATACTGTGAAACCAAACATAAAACAATGTGTGTATCAACCGATAGCACACGAAACAATACAAGTATCAAACGATACTGTGAAACCAAACATAAAACAATGTGTGTATCAACCGATAGCACACGAAACAATACAAGTATCAAACGATACTGTGAAACCAAACATAAAACAATGTGTGTATCAACCGATAGCACACGAAACAATACAAGTATCAAACGATACTGTGAAACCAAACATAAAACAATGTGTGTATCAACCGATAGCACACGAAACAATACAAGTATCAAACGATACTGTGAAACCAAACATAAAACAATGTGTGTATCAACCGATAGCACACGAAACAATACAAGTATCAAACGATACTGTGAAACCAAACATAAAACAATGTGTGTATCAACCGATAGCACACGAAACAATACAAGTATCAAACGATACTGTGAAACCAAACATAAAACAATGTGTGTATCAACCGATAGCACACGAAACAATACAAGTATCAAACGATACTGTGAAACCAAACATAAAACAATGTGTGTATCAACCGATAGCACACGAAACAATACAAGTATCAAACGATACTGTGAAACCAAACATAAAACAATGTGTGTATCAACCGATAGCACACGAAACAATACAAGTATCAAACGATACTGTGAAACCAAACATAAAACAATGTGTGTATCAACCGATAGCACACGAAACAATACAAGTATCAAACGATACTGTGAAACCAAACATAAAACAATGTGTGTATCAACCGATAGCACACGAAACAATACAAGTATCAAACGATACTGTGAAACCAAACATAAAACAATGTGTGTATCAACCGATAGCACACGAAACAATACAAGTATCAAACGATACTGTGAAACCAAACATAAAACAATGTGTGTATCAACCGATAGCACACGAAACAATACAAGTATCAAACGATACTGTGAAACCAAACATAAAACAATGTGTGTATCAACCGATAGCACACGAAACAATACAAGTATCAAACGATACTGTGAAACCAAACATAAAACAATGTGTGTATCAACCGATAGCACACGAAACAATACAAGTATCAAACGATACTGTGAAACCAAACATAAAACAATGTGTGTATCAACCGATAGCACACGAAACAATACAAGTATCAAACGATACTGTGAAACCAAACATAAAACAATGTGTGTATCAACCGATAGCACACGAAACAATACAAGTATCAAACGATACTGTGAAACCAAACATAAAACAATGTGTGTATCAACCGATAGCACACGAAACAATACAAGTATCAAACGATACTGTGAAACCAAACATAAAACAATGTGTGTATCAACCGATAGCACACGAAACAATACAAGTATCAAACGATACTGTGAAACCAAACATAAAACAATGTGTGTATCAACCGATAGCACACGAAACAATACAAGTATCAAACGATACTGTGAAACCAAACATAAAACAATGTGTGTATCAACCGATAGCACACGAAACAATACAAGTATCAAACGATACTGTGAAACCAAACATAAAACAATGTGTGTATCAACCGATAGCACACGAAACAATACAAGTATCAAACGATACTGTGAAACCAAACATAAAACAATGTGTGTATCAACCGATAGCACACGAAACAATACAAGTATCAAACGATACTGTGAAACCAAACATAAAACAATGTGTGTATCAACCGATAGCACACGAAACAATACAAGTATCAAACGATACTGTGAAACCAAACATAAAACAATGTGTGTATCAACCGATAGCACACGAAACAATACAAGTATCAAACGATACTGTGAAACCAAACATAAAACAATGTGTGTATCAACCGATAGCACACGAAACAATACAAGTATCAAACGATACTGTGAAACCAAACATAAAACAATGTGTGTATCAACCGATAGCACACGAAACAATACAAGTATCAAACGATACTGTGAAACCAAACATAAAACAATGTGTGTATCAACCGATAGCACACGAAACAATACAAGTATCAAACGATACTGTGAAACCAAACATAAAACAATGTGTGTATCAACCGATAGCACACGAAACAATACAAGTATCAAACGATACTGTGAAACCAAACATAAAACAATGTGTGTATCAACCGATAGCACACGAAACAATACAAGTATCAAACGATACTGTGAAACCAAACATAAAACAATGTGTGTATCAACCGATAGCACACGAAACAATACAAGTATCAAACGATACTGTGAAACCAAACATAAAACAATGTGTGTATCAACCGATAGCACACGAAACAATACAAGTATCAAACGATACTGTGAAACCAAACATAAAACAATGTGTGTATCAACCGATAGCACACGAAACAATACAAGTATCAAACGATACTGTGAAACCAAACATAAAACAATGTGTGTATCAACCGATAGCACACGAAACAATACAAGTATCAAACGATACTGTGAAACCAAACATAAAACAATGTGTGTATCAACCGATAGCACACGAAACAATACAAGTATCAAACGATACTGTGAAACCAAACATAAAACAATGTGTGTATCAACCGATAGCACACGAAACAATACAAGTATCAAACGATACTGTGAAACCAAACATAAAACAATGTGTGTATCAACCGATAGCACACGAAACAATACAAGTATCAAACGATACTGTGAAACCAAACATAAAACAATGTGTGTATCAACCGATAGCACACGAAACAATACAAGTATCAAACGATACTGTGAAACCAAACATAAAACAATGTGTGTATCAACCGATAGCACACGAAACAATACAAGTATCAAACGATACTGTGAAACCAAACATAAAACAATGTGTGTATCAACCGATACCACACGAAACAATACAAGTATCAAACGATACTGTGAAACCAAACATACAACCCTAGTAACCCGTACCGGTTACAGTATTGGTGACAAACCACAGTACTACTCGGTGACACGACAGGAAGCCGTGAAACCACCAGAGGGGGAAGATGAATAATTGCTGCTGTGACTGCAGCTTAGGATACGTGATCTTCCTGAGCTCTTTTCATTTCTCCTGAACCACCCATCCTGAACGGGCTTTCCTTGCTCTCTTCATGCTACAAATACCTCAAATAGTATTTACTCTATGTCTGGTCACACGCAAATAAAAGTAGCTGGTTCATTCCAATGTGACCCTTTCCTGCTCTGAAGTAGGATCCTGTCCGTAACCTCAGATAAGGTCCATCAAGCTATTGTGCTTTTGGGAATTTAAAAAAACCTGCAGGCTTTCTCTAGCGTAGGAGGCTGCATTTTAATTGCCATATTCATAGGGTCACTTCAGACACGGTAATGTCAAATCGACATGAGGACTTCGATTTTTCCTGAACGTGAACAGCTCCGCTCAACTCTCTGAACTGGCCTTGCCTATAGCCTCTCTGTTAGCATACTCCTGCATATGTCATGTCACCACATTCTTGGTATACCTGTACTACTTGCACGCCGTTTGCTAATGACTTGGGCTTGGGACCCGGACGATGTGACCTCTCATTTTCATCCTTCACTCTTAGCTTCTGAAGAGGTTTTCTAGGTGGAGGCATGATCGTTGGAATGATATGAGTGAGCATAATATGAAGGATATTGAGAAGAATTGGTAGACTTTTGTTTACGTTCACGACATTGAGAGAATTCAATTGATGTTTCCCTTACGTCTTAACCGAGCTCCCAAGTAAGTATAGCCTAGCATTCGCCATCCTTGACAACGGTCTCTATATGGTCAGATTCCACGGTATGATACCCACGAAACTGGGTACCAAGTAACTCTAATTTTAACCAATGTTGTTATTTGTCAGCAGTTGCTCCTATGAGCCTCCATCATGTGTCTACTCGTGCCAAGGGTATGGCTTGCAGCTACACCCCCAGGCTGCTCACTTGCTTGAAAGCTGGGGCACGCTCAAGCGAGTGCTGCTAGCTCAACATAACTTGCTAGCTCAACATGACCTGTGGCTCAACACAACTTTTTGTGGCTCAACATTGTGGCTGAATACAACAGTGTGGCTGAATATGTCAGAATTAGTCTATGGCACAAAACCTTCTAGTTTACATTTATTCTTCCTAATTTCACTTGCCTTTTAATACATTTAATAATTAGCTTTCTGAATTTTTTTTTATAGACTTTAATCATCCCCCTTTTTTTCAAGCATGATTGAACTGCATCCACCAGAGGCTTTTGCTCAGTATGTTCAATTTGCCTCTTGGCATTTATGGCCTGTTGTAGCTATTTCTCTACCCTTTTCAACTTTGAATCTTTCTTGGAGTCACTATTTGCTATTTGACAAGTTTGCAAAGTATAAAGAACAACTCCTTTTTAGATTTGCTTTGGGTTTTTTGCTTTATGTCTTACAGCTCTTGCTTCTTCAGCTACCTGAGTATGTTCCATATGTTTCTTTGCCCAAAATTCTAACTTAGCTTCAGCTAACCCTTCTTATAATACCCTTTTTAGTTTTTTCAGAAAGGTGGGTGATAGGTTTCTAGTATCCTTTTGTAATTCCTCACCTATTTGTTGCAGGCTATGAATAGTAAGAGGAACACTGGGTGCACATCGTCTTGGTGTGATAGTAGGGTTGGTTTGAGGCATAATACTCTCTTGTAATCTTGCTATAATAATATCCAGATTATAGAGGATAAGGCCAGCAACCTTCAATACGTATTGGATTATTCTTAACTTGAAGGTCAGTCATTAGATAGAGTTAGTAGAATCAAAAAGCCCTATCTTGTCAAACTTACTACAACCTGTATAGGTGGCTACTTTGCTAGCCTTAGCATGGTAATACATATATGGCTGAAATAATATAATGTTAAGAGGCTAAACAAGATAGCTGGTACGAGGAGGGAGACAATGGATGATAACTTTATAGTAGTTGCAGAAATCAACAAACTGCATTGTTCAGTGGGATCTAAAACAATAAAGGAGTGAAAGACGATAAGTACCAACTTTCTGCTGTTGAGAAAAATGCTCAAATTTGATTAACCATTTCATGGACAAAAATCACTACTGTATCTAGTTTCTGAAGTTCCAATTAGATAATTAAGTATTACTGGTATTGCTATATACCAGGACTCCAGATGAATAACACCAGGGATGATAATTAAAGGTGATAAAACTGCTCCATCCCCACTGAAAGTTTTGCAAACAGAAATAAGTTCTCAGCTCCTTGAATTTGCCAAATATGACTACCATGAAAGGTTATAGGTAACAATCCACTGGTTGTATCCAATACCAATTCTGAAGCAAGTTTCATTGAAACTATAGCAATCTCTAGTCTCAATGCTATATTGATCCCAAATAGCCTTATATCGTTCAAACCAATCTTGTATCTCATCTGGCTGATGAGAATTCTTTCAGTCAACTTTGATTGTACATCGTTTTTGAACTGCATAATCCTGATAACGTGAAAGGAACTGTTGTGCCTAGTGCTTACCTATGACTGGTACTAGAAGGTACTGGTGTATGAGTATTTTCCAAAATTTTATTTACACAACCTGAAAGCATCTGCAGATGGATACTCATTCTGATCGCATCTAATCAATTGAGATACTGACATACAGCTAATTCTGGGTCCTCAAAAAGCTTTATGTTTGCTGCTAGTCAATCTTGCTTTGAGGGAACCCTATTCCAATATGCTCAGAGTTGCAAAACTGGAATTTCATACTGGCATGCCAGAGTGGCACAGTTTGGTTTCTGGTATTCAATGCCTTCCAAAGATGCAAGAGCAGCCAGAATTCCGGTCTTGGTATCTTTATAAGGCTCTCCCTACTGGCTGGAAAGCTGAACTATCACTAGAAATGGGAGCATAATTGTACTTGAATATGTAATATTTGGGATTGATAAGAGGATACCAGATTTGGCAAAGAGAACTTGAGGAGCTTGTAGGTAGCTTTTGAAATTTGACTGAAGAAGGTACTCATACCAAGGCTTTGGCTTCCAGCCACAGCTCCCCGCTACTCACTTGCTCGCAATCTGGAGCACTCTCAAGAGAGCGCCCACCGGCTCAACATGACTTGCTAGCCCAACATGACCTGTGGCTTGACAAAACTTTTTGTGGCTCAATATAGTATTGTTCATCAATACAGTTTTGCAATTTACTATAGTTTCTTCACAGCCTAATTGGAAATTGTCATTCAACTTAAATGTATTTATTTCTTTGTAGCTCAATAGAGTATTACTACTCTACTTAAATGTATTAATATTTTTGTAGATCAAGGGAATATTTCTATTCAACTTGAATATAATCATTTATTTTTAGCTCAGTAGAATATTGCTATCCAACTTTAACTTATTTATTTCTTTTGAGATCAATGAAATATTGCTATTCAACTTGAATATATTTATTCTCGATTAGAGTAATAAAATATTGCTATTCAACTTTGACTTATTTATTTATTTATTGATTAATGGAATGGAGCAATTTAACTTTACTTAATTTCAATAGCAGAACAACAATATCAAGTCCTATAGTTCCTGTTATATGATTTCTAATTTATTTATATCAAATCTAAGGTATAAGTACTGTAGTTATAACTTAGAGATACCTTTTTCAGTTAAATTTCAAAAGCTACCTACAAGCTCCTCAAATTCTCTTTGGCAAATCTGATATCATTGTACCAATCCTGAATATTACATATTCAAGGGCAATTATACCTTCAGTTTCAGTAGCAGTTGTGCTTCCCAGGCAGTGGGTAGAGCCATATGAAGATACTGAGACCAGAATCTAGACGACTGTTGCATCTTTGGAAAGAATAGGATACAAGAAACTAAATCTTGCTGCTCTGGCACAGCAGAATAAAATTCCAGTTTCATGACTCTGAGCATATTAGAATAGGGTTCGCTTAAAGTAAGATCATCCAGCAATAAAGCGAAAGATTTGTGAGAATCAAGGATTACCTGTATATCAGTCTCTTGATCAATTAGATGCAATCAGAATGAGTGCCCATATGTCTATACTTTCAGGTTGTGCAAATACAATTCTGAAAAATACTTATATAGCACTACCTCCAGCGCTACCCCCAGCACTAGTTGTAGGTGAGCACTAGGCACAAGAGTTTCTTCCTGGCTATCCAGATTGTGCAGGTCGAAAACAATATACAATTGATATTGACTGAAAGAATGCTCATTGGCTGGAGGAGATACAAGATTAGTTTGAATGATACAAGGCTGTTTGGGATCAATATAGTATTCAGACTAGAGATTGCTATAATTTCAATGAAACTGGCTTCAGAAGTGGTATTGGACACAACCAGTGGATTGTTACCTGGGACCTCTCATGATGTCTACATTTGGCAAATTCAAGAAGCTGTGAACTTATTTCTCTTTGCAAAACTATTAGTAGTGATGGAGTAGTTCTATCACCTTTGATTATTATCCCTGATGTTATTCATCTGGAACCCTAGTATACAGCAACACCAATACCAAATAATTATCTAATTAGGACTTCAGAAACTAGATACAGTAATGATATCTTGTCCATGAAATGGTTAATCCAATTTGAGCAGTTTTCTCAACAGTAGAAAGTTAATACTTATCATCTTTTACTCCTTGACGGCTTTGGATCCCACTGCACAATGCAGTTTATTGATTTCTGCAACTAGTATTAAATTATCATCCTTTATCTCCCTTCTCACACTAGGTATCTTCTTCAGCTGCTTAACATTGTAGTATTTCAGCCCTATAAGTATTACCACGCTAAGGCTACTATCGAAGCAGCCCCCTATACAGGTTGTGGCAAGTTTGACAACAAAGAGTTTTTGGATTCTATGGACTCTATCCAATGACTGACCTTGGAGTGAACAAAAATCTGATCTGCATTTGAGGCTGCTGGCCTTATCTCCTGTAATCTAAATATTACTATATCAAAGTTATGAGAGACTATTATACCTCAAACGAACCCTGTTATAGTAAGAGGATGTGCACCTACTATTTCTCTTACCATTCATAGCCTGAAATGAAAAGATGAGAAATTATAG
The DNA here is from genome assembly GCA_003182015.1 of Tuber magnatum. Lineage (NCBI taxonomy): Eukaryota > Fungi > Ascomycota > Pezizomycetes > Pezizales > Tuberaceae > Tuber > Tuber magnatum. Next base: position 1,730,580 of record PYWC01000013.1, read on the forward strand.
AAGGATACCAGAAACTGATTACTCACCTTTCAAAAAGAACTAAAAATAGTATTACAAGGAAGGTCAGCTCAAGCTCAATCAGGAGCATTGGCAAGTACACATATGAAACACACTCCAGCAGCTGAAGAACCACAGCCTGCAAGATGTAAGGAACATAATGAAAAGTAAATCCATAAAGGTGGTGATCTGTATGCTTCCCAAGCTTGTCAAATAGTAAAAAGTTGGGAAGATGCAGAGTTGGAAAAGGTAGAGAAACAGCTACAACAGGTCAAAAATGCAAGAAGGCAAATTGACCAAGTTGATCAAAAGCCTCTTCTGAATGAGGTTCAGTTGTACTTGAAAAAAGACTAAAAATTGAGGTCTATAAAAAGAAATAGCAAACCTTATTATTAAAGATATTAAAAAGCAAGTAAGATTACGAAAAATAAATATAACCTAGAAGGTTTTGTGCCCTAGACTAATTCTGACAGATTCAGCCACAGTGTTGTACCACAAAAGGTTGTATTGAGCTGCAGGTCACATTGAGCTTGCAAGGATCAGCGAAAAAACAGGACGCCTCCTGTACCTCATGTCGTTGAGTTTTATATTCTGTCCAATCATGAGTAAAATAATTCGAATATTAAAATTTGCTTATGTTTAGCAAAAAAGTATAATATTAATCCTAATTTTTACAAAATATGAACTATTTTCATTAACAACTCACTGTCGTTTTTACCTACTAAAGTTGAGAAATATTGTGTAATAATATTGAACTTTGTAATGTATAAAGTCTGTAAGTTATTAATAAAAATAGCTCATATTTGGCAGAAATTAAGATTAATATCTTATCTTCAAGTATGACAACTGGAACTAGCAGGATTAATCGGGGTCAATTGCGATTCAACAAAACGTAAAGCTCAACAACATGGAGAGACAGGGAGTGCCAGGTGCGAAATGTTTTTCTGCTGATAAGTCATATTGGGTTGAGAGGCACTCTTGTGAGAGTGTAATGAGCAGGGTCTGTGTGGACTCAAGAGTGGATAGTCTAAGGCATGCTGTGGTATGATGAACAAGGCAGAGGAGCAGGTGTACAAAGACTGGTTTATACCAAGATTTAAGGTATTTCAGGACCGGGTCTCAGGGGTCAGGGTCAGGGTTCATGGACTCTGCTGATGCAAAGAAGAAACAAAGTTGCAATTCCTGAATACTAGTGTAGGCAGGAAATTACCAGATTGTGTAAAAAAAGAAAATCATAAAGAGGCATACCTCTTTATACGACAAAGAAAAATTGTCTAGTGACAAATCCCAACACTACTAACTTCTTTCTCAGACATAGTGGCACTGTTTCATTACTTTCTATAAGGTTCTACTTGACGAAAACTCAGCTAATCCACCTTTCTCATTCCCTGGCGACCATACAACTCCAGCTCTCATATCTGTAACTGAAAACCCAATGCCACCATATTCCTGTCCGGTGGCCATGACACTAGCCCCCCTCATATGCGCCAAAGTCCCTGGAAGTGGGTTGCTAATACTCAGGAGGTGGGTCAGGCTTGTTTGGATGGTGGCATGTGAATTTGTCTAAGACTTATAGTCTGTTTACAATTTCCACAGATTGGCAGGTGGCTTACTCATATCCTTTCCAATGTACCAGGTATCGCAGTGGATACCTAACCATCTTAGTATCCTCTATCTGTTCCGCTTGCCATTTTTCCTCACCATCGACATCCACTAGTAGTGTGGGTAGACCAACTTGTTCCAGTATGGGATTGTAGTCAGCAAGCTCCCATAGCAAAACAGGTAAAATATGGTGTATCCGTATAGTCGCAGGGAGGTTGAGATAGTAGGAGTGTAGACCTATCGGAGCAGATATGTGTTACTGGCCGAAATGTGTGGTGTCAAGCTTTTTGGAAGGCTTGATGGGTCCGGATATTCTTAGTGTTGAGTCAAACCAGCTCACCCACCCTTATGTGCAGTACTGGCAGGCATCCCCAGTTACCTTACCCCTGTTGTCAGGCCTAGGCATAAGCCATCTCAGAGCAGAGGTGGGCATGGACATCTCTCATCCTTTACAAGAATTCTGCACCCTCATGTTCCTCAGACTATCCGATGGAGGCATCTAGGAAGTCCAGATGGGGGTTACAGACAAAGTTAGCAAACAATATTGAAAGGCCTGTAGATTCTAAGGGATATTTCTTGACAGTGAACTCAGCCATGGGTGGCTACAGTGACCAGTGATCCTGTGGGTAGTTGACATAGACCGGTAGGTACTGTTCCATAATGGTGTTTACTCTTTAAGTCTGGCTATCAAGCTGATAGTGGAATGTAGTAGAAAGCTTCAGCAATCCCTGTAGGTAATTGCAGACCATCCTCCAGAACTCGTAAACTAGATGCTACCATCTAAGGTAATAGTGGCCAGAAGACTATGGTATTTCCATACATGATTGAGGTACAATCCAGCCAGGGTTCGGGCATTGATAGTGGTATGGGAAAAGATCAAGTAGCGCATTTTGGGTACCGTGTCAAGCGTGACTAGAATAACATCCTGTCCCTAATGCCAAGGAAGCCCGGTGACAAAATCTATACAAAGGTGTTGCCCATGATTTTAGGGAATTAGAGGTTGGTGTAGTATACAAAAAGGGGGGGGGTGTGAGGTGTAGCTATGTTGACGAACATAGTAGTTCTTCACAAAGTAGACAATTGTCACTGTCTGGTGAGGGGAGCACTAGCCAGCTGATGGAAGCAAGGAAAAGGTTTCACATATGACCTTTTTAGATGTTGTAGGGTTTGTTATGTTTGATTTAAGTTGCACACATGATATACAATTAACACTGTGGAATAGGTCTAGACTAGTCAGTAATGCTTACCGGGAAGGCACAATCATTTTTGTTTTGCACATGACCTGGTTAGTAGATTTTGTGGCTTATGCATTTAGCATATGACCTCGCTTAGAGGTTAAGCAATTGCTTTATGTCTCATGCACCAGACCTAGTTGGGTAATATGATGTTACAATTCATATTGCACCTGCGTTTGGGTTGAGAGTCAGGGCACGGTTAGGGTAGCAGGAAGAGGCCTATATAAACGTCGCGGATCTCACAGTTTGGATAGCTGTTCACACAACCATCTATTGTTCTTTGCTATGTATTAGTTTATGAAATACAAAACCTTTATGATCTAATAGGTTTTGCAGGGCAGAAAATAATTAAGACAATTACCAGGACTTTTAGTATTGGTGAGAAACTGGTTCTTATCTGAAGAATACAAAGATAGGGCCTGGAGTATTGATGAGCATCATGATACAGCGCAGCACAGCCTCTGATGAAGTTGTGACCTGTCGCAATGAACCGAGTAATGGGATTCTGTAATAATTGATTACATCTCCTGTGATACCTAACAACAGCAAGACAGGAACTCCAAGGAACCCAGAGTTCACTCAAGATACTGCAGGAGATATAGATCTCATGGACTACACCCTAGACATAGGACAGATCGACCACACACCAGGGGAAGCAGCAGAGCAATCTTTGGGAGCCACATAGCCAATAATGACAGAACAAACCTCACCACCCTAGAGTTTGTCTGAGGAAACCCCCTGACCAGAAGCAAGAATGGCTATAGCAGCAGTGCCAGCACCCCTGACAGGGCGAACTACGTAAGTATTGATAATATCAGAGGATCAGCTATGAAGATTCCAGGGGGTTATCTATGCCCTCTCAGAATTGAGACCTCAAGAAAAAGAACCAGACCTCCTCAAATAAGACTAAGAGAAACTGTAAGCCTTCTAGAGTCAACTGGAACAGTACTGCAAGGTTAAGGGGTATGGCAAAGCCAAAGAAATGTTAAAGATAGACTATGCGGAATCCCTCTTGAGAGAAGCCATAGGCCAATGGATTTTGCCCTACGTGGAAGAAAGGAAGGACGGAGGACAAGCAACATGAGGGGACATTAAGGGGACTCTCTGAATACAGTTCAGAGACTGGAATGCTAAAGAAATGGCTCGATTCAAACTCAACAAGATAAGACAAGGGAAGAACAACTTCTCTGATGTTGAGCATAAATTCTGCATAATAGCGGTCAAAGCAGAATATGGTGACTATATGGAATTCTGCACTCACCTAGTGGTGGGCAACAAAAGGTTACAAAAAGCCTGGAAGAACTTAGACCACACATACTAGACTACCGAGGACTTTGCGGTATATTCTATCGACCGGGAAGATAAAATCAGACCCATCCAACAACTCCAAAACTGAACAATGGATACAATACGACAAACTACACTGTGAAACAATAATGGCATCTATAGGCCAGCAAACATGCCCAAACCATTACAATCGGAGAACCCCATGGACCAGGATACAGTGAGAAGAAGAAATCAAAGATTCCAATAGCAGTCTGACCAAGGATACCAAGGAGGGAGAAAGGCAAATGCCTGCCTATGGGTGGAGCTAAAAGAGTATTTCATCAAGAACTGCTGACAAAAGGAAATGAAGGTCCAAGAGACAAATATGATTAGAAGGCATGGGAAGCCGAAGACTTTAAAGGAATATAATCTCCCAGCAAGGGTGGTCTGAGGGATGACAGGCAAAACAAACCCGCTAGCATCATACATATATTTATCATATAAGAGTACAAAGCAACAATCAACACCACAGAGAGTTATAACAATGCATGCCTTATGATAAAAATAAAACTATACACAAACCAGGAAGAAACAGAAACAAATGTGATGCCCCACTGTAGGGCTACTGAAGATTTCATCAACAGAGAGTTCTGCGAAACCAATAGAATACTCCTACGAAAGATCAAGAAACTCTTCGACAGGTTTGGTGTCAATGGGAAAAAAAGCAAAGCAGGCCCTATCACCCATATCGTATTAGCCATTAATGAGATAGAAGCATATCACGAAACAACGACATTTCAAGCAGCACATATGCAGAAGCATTCTGCTATACTAGCAATACTATGACTATAGTGACACAATCTGAATATCAATTGGGAAAAAGGCCAAATCAACTTCAACAGCGATCTATGCACTGAGTTGTACTGGGAAACTTCCCCAACAATCGAAACCATCCTTGCAGAAAAAGCATTACAAGACACTATGAGGACTCAGATCCTCTACATGAACACTGAATAACAAAGGATGACCCCCAAGAATGAAGTCCTAGGAGTACAAGTGTTGCACTCGCAAGTCCAGAAACCGCCCAGGGGATTCAAAAAAGCAGCAGCCCATGACCTGTATGGCATAAAAGATGCAATAGTCCCCGCAAGGGGATAATCGATAATAGCAACAGGAATTGTAATAGAACTACCAGAAGGCACCTGTGCACATATTGCTCCACACAGTGGTAGGGCTGCCTGATATAGGAATACCACAGATATGGGGGTGATCAATATAGACTCTAGTGGTAAGGTATGGGTCCAATTAATAAACCTGAAAGGTAAAGACTATAAGATCCCACAAGGGGACTATATAGTACAAATGATTATCGAAAAAATCAACACTAGAGACTTGCAAGAAGTACAAGGTCTGGAAGAAATAGAAAGAGGCAAGGCCAGATTTGGTAGCACTGGATGAGGAAACCCTAAGGAAACTCCTACAAACACAACTACCGAGGAACCCTGGGGCATATCCTTTATATCTGTGAAGCCATGCAGTCAACTGTACCGGTAAGGAGACCAAACCAGAAACCTCAAATATGATCACAATGAAGATAATGATGGACCAACTACCACAGAAGTATTAATGATTAGTATACAGCTAGCAGTAAAAGAAGAAGCCAAAAGGAAGGAGGTAATCTTGAGGCAACTGGTCATGAAAGAATATCTTTAGTACTAGAACACAAGCGGAGAAAATGAAAGAATGGACCTCCAGGAACACAAAAGTGAGGACTAAAACATCAAGCAAGAGGAAGGAAAGGCAGCACCCTTCATGAAACTCTTCCTGTTGAGTGAAGAGAAACTGCAAGCACTAAGGGAGTACTTCAGTCAGAACCTGAAAAGATACTAGATCAGGCCATGGTCATTCTGGGCTGGAGCACTCATCCTATTCCTAAAGAAGAATGGTGGCGAGCAAACACCGTGTGTCGATTTTCGGTGACTTAACATGGTATCTCAGAAGGCTGCATATCCTCTACTATTGATAGAAAAAGTGTTGAACTGATTCAAATAGGCCAAGTACTATACCAAGTTGGAGGTATAGACGTATGCCACAATATCCAAATAGTCAAAGGAGACAAATGGAGGACTGCTTTTCGAACACGATACTGACTATATGAAAACTTAGTATTGTCCTTTGGACTATCCAATGCCACAGCAATGTTCCAAGGATAGATCAATTCCAAGTTGCGCAAATACCTGGACATTTGTTGTATTGTCACCCAAGAAGACATCCTCATATATTCAGATAACATGGAACAACATCATGGAAATATATAAGGAGTACTGCAGGCCTGGAGAGAAGCCAAGGTCAAACTAAAGCTGTCGAAATGTGACTTACATACCAACCTGATGGAATACCTGGGATCCATTGTCAACCCGGATAGAGTAGGAGTCAATCAAACCAAAATAGCAGCTATTGATGGCTAGAAGTTACTGAAAAGTGACCAAGGAGTACGGAGCTTGGTAGGCTTCTGAAAACCCTATCGACGATGCATTGAAGGATTCAGCCCAGTGGCCAAGCCACTCTAGATATGATGATGAAGGGAGTTAAATAGGAATAGAGAGAAAAGGAACAAAGAGCATTTGATGAATTAAGGATATGACTTGTGACAACGCCAATATTGCGACACTTCGACCGCGTACTAGCCATCATGATCAAGATGGATGCATCCAACTATGCAGGATCCAGAATCCTCTCCTAGCTTAGGGAGGACAAATTGTATAGGCTGGTCAGATTTTGATTAAAAGCAAGATTAGTAGTGGAGAGAAACCACATCATTTACAACAAAGAGCTGTGAGCCATAGTTCAAGCATTCAAGAACTTGAAACAGTATACATTAGGAAGCCTATAAGGGATCCAAGTTATTGCAGACCACAGGAACCTACTAGCATTTACTACCACTAAGGAAGTTAATGGACAACAAATAAGGTATCGTGAAATATTAAGCTAATATCACTTGCAAATCGAATACCAACCACATATAGAACAAGGAAAACTGGATGTATTGAGACGAAGAAGGTGGGAGTTCCTGGACAAAGAAGAAACATGGTCACGAGGACATAGGATACACCTTCTAAAGGAATAATATATCCAGGGGGAAGAGGACGAAGATAGTAGATATGAATTGGTAAATGAAATTATCACAGGAAAGATCAACAATGCAGAATATGAAGAACGGATAAAGTGAAATGCAGTCAGTAACTGAGAAATCAACAAGATTAAAGAGGCCCTGAGGGGAGCCCTGAAAGAAATGAAAAAGGTCTCTTGTGGGCTATGCTTGGAAGAATGCAGATACCTGTAGCATGATGGGAAGATAAGACTCCATGGTGAGGAAGCTTTATGAACAGAAATGATAAGAAGAAATTACAACATCCTACAAGTGGGACATAGTGGAACAGCTACAAGAGGAGAATTGACTCAAGGATCATACTCCAGGCCATTGATATGTGATGATATCAAATGATAAATCAAGAATTGTGACCCATGTCAATGAATGAAAATGGTCAAACACGCACCCTACAGACTGCTCAAATGGGTTGAAATATCAGGAAGACTATGACAGTCCATAGCAATGGATTCCATCACAGAGCTACCAGAATTGAATAGCCATGATGCTATATGGGTCATTATCAACTGACTTACAAAAACAGTGCACTTTATACCCTGCAGAATGGATATGACAGTGCTATAATTCTTCAATCTGTTTAACTACCAGGTCTTTAGACGTCTGAGACTACCAAAAGGTATCACTTCCGGTTGAGGATTACTATTCATGTGGAAAGTATGGAAAGGAATCACATGACAATTAAGTGTCAGCCAACAGTTGTACATGGTGTTCAATCCAGAAATGGGTAGACAGACCAAATAGACGAATACAATCTGAGAAGAAGACCTGCAAGCCTATATTAACTATTGGTAGGACAACTAGATGAAATTCTTATCAACTGCACAATTTGGCTATAATCACTGTGGAGAGAAAACAATAAAGAGAACAGCCTTCTTTGCAAAATATGTATACGACCCAACATTTAATCTGGCAAAATATCAACAACCAAGAAACAAAATGTAAGCGCAAGGAAGAATAAGGATACACAATATATCATGAGATGAAATGACTCTAGCACAGAGGAGTCAACAGAAAAAGAGCGATAAGGCTGGGAAACCAGACCTAAACCTGGCGGTTGGCAACAAGGTCTGGCCAATACCGTACAATATCTGAACCAGGAGAACTTTGAAGAAGCCAGACTACAAGAAACTTGGACTGTTTGGAATAATTGAACAGGTCGGATGGAAAGTATATAAACTCATTCGACCTCCCATGATAAAACAAACTCATCAAACATTTCACATCAGTCTCCTCAAATCTTATCAACAAAACCCATTTCCATTGCAGGAAAAGCTTTTCTCTGTCCCTATTCACATAGAAGGGGAAGAGGACTATGAAATAGAAGAAGTAACAGACTCTCGGTTAGGCTCTGGGAAACTCCAACCCTGCGCTAGGTGGACCGGTGATTCTCCAGACATAATCAAGACTGGTACCCAGCTCCCAATTTCACAAATGCTAAAGATGTCATACCCTTCTTCCACCAGTGGTACCTGCAGAGGCCAGCCGCTGACCAGCAAGGACATGCCAGAAGGAAATGTGCAGGCAGAAGTAGTGGCCACTAAAAACTGAAATGAATTTGAACAAGATATACTGTGGGTATAAAAGGAAACGGAAGAAGCAGCAATGCATATAAAAGAACAGTTAAAGAAAACTTGGACGGCATAAAGTAATGATAACTGCACAATACATAGGGATGCAAAGGAATGACAATAGCAGTGGCCAATAGAGGCCAACAAAACAAGAGACTCGCATAGTGATGCAGAGTGGGTAAATTTTAAACAGGTATATCTTCGGAGCAGAAAACCACGATCGCGACCCGGATCATGAACTATCACTCGGCCGTTTCGAAACGCCAAGAGTGACCAAAAGCGGGGTAAGAGAAAATCTTTTCTCACGATCTCTTCTGCTCTCACCACTAACACAGGATGCTCACGGCACACCAGGACTTTGGGTAAAAGATAGGAACCTCTCAATTTCGCACTCTCTTAAGAAATTAGTTAATGGTAAAAACAGGGGATATCTATATCCCAAAAACTAAATCGTCCGCTCCTTCTATCCTTCCCACAGCAACCACGAATATCCATCTCGCTCCTTTTCAGACTCCCGTGCTAACAAAAAGAGATACTAGCCTTATTCAAAGAAACACTTCCACGGCACTTCCTATCCTTTGCACATCCCGCTGCTCCACACATCCCGCTCCTCCGAGCATCCCACACCTCCGCAAAGAACTCTCCCAGCCTCCTAGCCTCCGCACCATGTCCCGCTCCCTCACAAGGGACTCTCCCCCCGTTCCCATGGCTTCCAAACCCACAGCCATTCCTCGAACAACCGGCATCAAAGACGGATATTGTGACAGAAAGCAAGCGGGCGAACGGGCGACAACAACAGATATCAATGACGGATATCAACACCGTAAAGCGAGTGGGCGACAGAAAGGGAACGGGCGACGACGACGGAAAGTGAACGGGCGACAAAGCAAACGGATGACAACGTGAATGAACAACAAAGACGGCTATTGGTGATAGAACACGGACGGGCAACAAGTACGGATATTGATGATGGAAAGCAGGCGGATGGTGGAATGCGGTAGTGGCCATGCCGAGCAGTATGATTTCCAACAGTAAACTCCTGGCAACCGGAGACCTGGGAAGGGGAAATGCCGGTTACTCCAAAAGGGCGAAAACATCTGAAAATCAACTGGCAGAATAGCATGCACAAGTTCTGCCCTTACTACCGATGACAGGAATGAAAAGCAAAATGACGAACTCTGAGGATGGAGCTTAGGGAGTAGAGGGTGCACAATGTTTCTTTTGAGGCTAAGAACATACTACGTGAAAAGATCTGAGCATAGGATGAGACCATCACTAGACGGAAGGAAATAATAAATCGCATCTAAGAAACAACTAAATGATTAAGATCACTGGCATGAGGATTGGAGGAAGTGAAAAAGATAGTCATGGAGCAGGAAAAGAGAGCCGGCCAGGAAAGAAAAGCAGGCCTGGAAAAGTCGAAAAGTGCCTCGTAGAGAAGTATAGGATCCCCCTGACGAAATGAGTTGAGGATGGGCTGATAGGCGGCCGTGATCGAAGAGAGGAGGAGAAGGAGAAGGAAAATGTATTCTCAGGGACTAAGGGTAGGGGAGACGGCAGCTAATATCAGGTTCCAGTGAGAGGAGTACTAGCCAGTTGATAGAAGCAAGGAACAGGTTTCACATATGACTACATTAGGAGTCATGGGGTTTGTTATGTTTGATTTAAGTTTCACACAGGACCTATGATTGATGTTATAGGATAGGTCAGGACTGGTCAGTAAGGCTTACCGGCAAGGCAGACTGGCCTATGTTTCACACATGTTCTCATTGCCAGGTTATGTGAGTTAAAAATGCCTATCATATCTACATATGACATCACTTAGGATCAACATTCTGATCATATCTAAATGTTAACTTAACTGAGCCTAGTATGTAGAGTGTCTAAAGATTCTTGGCAGTTGTAACTATAAGTGTCCAGCTATGATCTAAGCCCAGTACCAAGTTATATAAAGGCTATATTCTAGCACTATAGAGATTATTCAAGCTACATATCAGCCTCATAACAGCCATGATCCTATAGAGCTAACCTAAATTAAGAAGAAAAAATAGAAGAAATACCAGAAAAGTCATTTTGTATAATAGAAGTTGTGGAGGGAGCAAAATGGTCTAAGTTTGTAAAATAAAAGTGAGTGACAGTTGTGACAGTTCAGATAGCTAGGGACTTGGTTATTTTTTTTTGCTTATAATATGTTGAACTGGTTCTACTATATAACTTAAATAGTTACTTCAATAAAGCAATTGTTTCAACAAAACAGTCTCTTCAATTCAAACCTTATTCTAGGCCACACTACTCTACTATCACTTGACTGCACCTACTTATACATAGCAATCTCCTTGTATTCAATGCTAGCTAACCAACTATATATCAGTGAAGGTGCTCTATTCAGAGTCAGTATGTACAGGGTATGTCTCCAGGCAGGTTTTGGTAATATACAGTCACCGGTCAAAAGTCATTGCGAGGTGCTGACTAAGCAATACCATGATAAATTTTGGTGACAGTTACAGTTCTGTAGAATGTATTGTATCAATTATACATTCATAGCAATGTCTCCCAAACATGAAACCCAGCGAAGAGAAATGTCTGAAGTTCTTAAAGGCATGATAATTGACTTCTTTTGGTACTTTCACAATTATTCTTTTGTTACAAGACTGGTGGAGTGACCAGAGAGTACTGTTCAGTCATTTCTGAAGTGAGCCTTACAACAGAGGCATGTTCACAATTTACCTCACTCTGGATAGCCTCCCAAACTCAGTAGACATGACAAAAGCTGTATCAGAACAAGCATGGAAGAAGGACCGCTTCCACTCAAAAGAGAAGGTGTCTGGTACACTTGCATTTGCCAAGAACTACAATTGCTAATATTGTATTAATGTGATAGCTTCACTTCAGTGTTTGCCTACAGGTCAGTATATCAACACTTGATTGCTACCTGTGCAGTCAGAACCTTTACAAATAGTTTGCCACGCACCAAGTTAAACTTACGGAGGAGCATATGACTAAACGACTCTGATAGGCAAAGGATCATAAGAACTGGACTCTTACTGACTGGTATCAACTAATCTGGAGTGATAAGTGTATGGTAGAAAAAGTAGGAACAGCAGGATAGCACTGGGTATTCCACGATCTATAGGAGAAGTGGCTGCCTGAATGCTGTAACCCAAAACCAAAAGACAAAAGTGCCTCATTGATAGTTTGGGCTTGCTTCTGTGGATTGAAGTAAGGTGAGCTGCATTGCCAGAAGGACAAGAAGACTATAAATACGGAATACTACATTTGAATACTATTGAAACAATATTTTCCTTTCTGGTAATATCTATTGAGTATAGATTTGGAGCTACTGTTCATACAGGATACTGTACAAGTCCATACAGCAAGGGCATCTATATCCTTTTTGGGAGAGCACAGCATTACCCTATATGAGCATCTACCATACCCCCCCGATCTCAACCCAATTGAGCATATCTGGGTTTACATGAAGTGTACCCTCCACAGAATGCACGTGGAGGCAGTTAAGTTAAAGGGCCAGCTAGACATGGTTCAGAAGTGACTTGCAGAAATATTGCAAATATTGCCAACAGTGTGGGAGGAGGTACCAGAAGCGTATTTTGGATCAATGCTGGATTCAAGGCCTGATAGGGTACAGGCAGCTATTGAAGGCAAGGGATGGTATACCAAATACTAGTCACTAGTGTAGCATACATTTGAGCTTTCAATTGTCTGGCTTCAGGTAGTCTGGTAGGGCACAAAGTTTCTGATTATGTAATTAAGCTTGGCATTGAGAGCGGGATCATGAAGACTTTTGACCAGTGACTGTACTTACTTGAACTTTGATGTCAGATCCCTCAAACATCTCTAGCATATAAGCAACCTTTACTGGATAGCCTGAATTATTAGCAAAAATAAAAGCTTCTATCTTGTGTTTCCTGTATGTCAGATGCATAAGACATACAAAATACTAACTATCAACCAGAACATAATGGTTATGGGTACCAGAACTTAGGATGCAATAGTCTTTGTCATTATAGTATAGAACGTAATTGAGATACCATTGAATATTAGGCCAATTATGTAGATACAAGTGAGTACTACTTCAATTTTCAGAATACAATACCTAGAGTGGTTCATGTGAACTGAGTCACATAATATGTAGATACCATAAGCTTCAAAATAAAGAAGATTCCTAAATATATTAGTTCTATTTACAAAGAGAAAAAACACTATCCCTATCCACCTCCACAGACTAGACCTCCAAGTCTATCTAATTGAGTACTATGAAAAAGGCTGTAGCTTCATAGATATTGACAACAAGTAGATACTCCTTACACGATTAGATATCTGACATTGGGTAGAATCTGGGCATCCAGTGTGGGTAGCTGCCTGCAAGGGATGCCTATAGAATCTGGTACCAAATTCAGTACATTGCTAATACAAATACTGCTTCAATCAGAGACTATACCTCTATAGATATTGGCACTGAGTTGACATTCTTTATACAGTAAGATAGCTGGTGTTGTGTGGAACCAGGATGTTGAGTATATGTAGCTGTGTATAAAGGTCACCTGTGGAGTCTGTTGTCAACCCTAGTATATTGCTCATTAAAATACAACTTCTATTATAGACTGTAACTCTACAGATATTGGCACTAGATTGGTGTTCTGTATACCATTGGATGGCTGGCATCCAGTGGAATGAGACCATTGACTATGGGCAGCTATGTAGAAGGGATGCCAGTGGAGTCTGGTGTCAAAGTAAGCATGTTGCTAATACAAGTAGCACTTCTATCATAGAGTGTAACTCCACAGACATTGGTGGCGAGTTGACATTCTTTACACCGTTAGATAGCTGGCATCGAGTAGAATCAGGTCACCAAGTATAGATAGCTGCCTGCCAGGAACACAAGTGGAATATGGCATCAAACCTAGCACCTTACAAATGCAAATACTACTTGCATTATAGACTATAACTCTACTAATATTAGCACCGAGTTGACGTTGTTTACACCATTAGATGGCTGGTATTGAATAGAATAAGGATTTTCAGTATGGGCAGCTGCATAGAAGGGATGCCTGTAGAGTCTAGTGTCAAGAAAAGTATATCGCTAATGCAAATACCACTTCTATTACAGGTTGCCACTGTACAGATATTAGCATCGGGTTGACATTCTTTATACTATTAGATAGCTGGTATTGATTAAAACTAGGATGTGGAGTATGGACAGCTCAGTACAAGGGATCCCTGTAGAGTCTGGTGTCAAAATTAGCATATAGCTAATGCAAATACTACTTCTATTATAGACTATAACTCCACAGATATTGGTGCTGAGTTGATGTTCTTTACACCACTGAATAGCTGGTGCCGAGGGCAATCCACCCATAGTATAAATTTCATGATTCAGGCAGAGGTTGTGAAGCTATTAGGTGTTGGATATTAGGTACTGGGTTGTTCAAAGGTTTGGCACCAAGTCAGCTTTGGGTGTCCCAGCTATACTGACAAGTAATGCAAACTGTCGAAGCTGGGAGCAAGTAGGTAAAGTAGTAGTAACAGCATGGGTAGTAGAAGGGTTGGCAATAGTGGAATGCACTAGCAGGTAGGCAGTAGGAGGTAGTAATAGGGGTAGGTAGCCCTATAGATGAAGATAACTCAGAACAGGAAGCAGGTATAGGTGACAGAGTGTGGTTATAAGGATCCAAGATTTTAGAATGTGAACTAGTGGTCTGACCTTGTTTAGGATACAATGCAGATATGGCGGCACCTTAGCTGAATTGCTAGGATGCCCATGATGCAACCAGATCGGGCAACAAAACATAGGACATACAGGATATACAGGATATAGCTATGCTCTGGGCTGCATCCGTACACAATGCAGGTACATCTGATGCAGAATTACTTTTTGCTAATATATGGATACATAATATTGTGAAACTAGAAGTACTATATACAGAACTAGCTGCTATATAGTACAAATAGTTGGAACAATTGCTACCAGTCAGTGCTTCTCTTATATGAGCAACAATACCTTAGCCTTGAATGTTCAAGACTAGACTTCACCTTCTGGATTTGATAGCTAAGGAGCTAAGGCTCCTGTTGGATGACTCATTTTTGAGAGAATTTGTGCAATGTAGTCGTGTAGATGAAGAGTAAAATGGTATAGTTATAGGTAAGAAGATACAAAGATGATAGCATGAAGAGCTCATCCTGTGAGGTCCTAGCAACTATGTAACGACCCAGCATACATGGGCTATGCCAGCCAGAACCTACACCCATACAGGCAGCCAGGAGGTGAACTGGTAGGAACCAGCAGGCAAGGACAACCTTGACCAGTGGAAACCCAATGGACTGGGCTCCATGATGAACAGAACTAGCTGGCCAAGGTACCTAATATTCGTTACGGGGCGGGGCGGGACGGGTTTTACCCGTGGCGGCCCTGCCATTAGACGGATTCGGGGGGCATATTTTGTACGTCCACCGCGCTCCGCCCCCATGCGGGGCCTGACCCCGGGCTTTCCCTAGACGCGGCCCCATTACCTGCCGCTCAAATTTAACAGGAGCCCATTCAGGGCATGGGCAGGGTGGGGTCTCTTGCAGGTAATGGGGGGGGGAAAGCCTATGAAAACACCCCGCCACCGGCCGGTGAGCGGCCCAGGGCCGGGAACGCGGCTGGAGGCCAGGGTTTTTCAGGCCCCCGGAGGCCCCGTAATGAGCTCTAAAGGTACCTAGGTACTTGGATACACCGGGAAGTGGTTTCAGCATACTTAGGGACCTCTGAAGGGGCAGTTACTCTGCCAGGCCGGGTAACTCGGTAAAGGTCGGAAAGGTCTATCTCTGGCGACGGAATAGACAGAGTAATAGGGTAAACTCCCGTTGTCCAGCGGGTAAGGTTACTCTACCCTCGGGATCAGGTTACGATGTCATGGAGTGCAGTTACCCTGCCAAAAGTCCTGAGCTACCCTACCTTTCAATACAAAGTCCCGCAGAGAGTTTGGGAAAAATGACCCGAATGTTTGTTATGCGGAACGACGCGTAAAACTGGAATCCGGAGTTCCGGGAGATTCTATTGGGCGGGCTACACAGCTCAGAAGAAGCTGTAAATTGGAGACATTATTTCTGCCATGCCCCTCCGGCCCCGCCCTGAGGCCGGGACGTCATGGGCCAAGGGGTGTGTAGTTGTGCGCAGTCTACCAAGGAAGAGTGTTTGCAGACCTACTTGCAACACCGTATACATCGCTGCAGTCCGTTCGACTCTAGGGTGTTCGCAGGATATACAGGAAGGCATAGGATAGAAGGTGGATGGCCTCCTCCAAGTTGTTCGGACTAAAACGGACCAAAACTGGTGGAGTTAAAGGGAGTTAACCATAGGGGTCCCAAAGGTAGTCCCGGGTGGTGCTGCGGCGACCGGGAAAGTTTTACACCTACCAAACCCACATGTGTCCCAAACGCCATAGGCTCTAAAAGGGAAGTGCCGAGACACTAAATGCATGATTCCTATAACAGGTAAGGTGGATCCGAGGTGGTGGTTATGGGTAGTGCCCATGGGATTACTCCATTAACAACATATACTGTGGAAGACACCGGAAGCATGAGACTCGTAAGTAGCAGATAGATAAAGCGCACGCAGTAGCTTCTGGGGTCCAGGAGGTAGCACTGCACATGGGAAGGGTGTCATAGATAGTCCCGCGCATCAGGTGTCTTGACTGTTAGCCACTGGCAAGGCACCAATGCGAAGAGGTTTTCACTCCGGCGGGCAGATTGTGAATGCGCCGCAGAAACGATAACCACATGAGGGGAACTCGGACTCGTGCATGTCAACGCTTGTATGCCTGATGGCCATCCTAGGAAATGTGTCGGACCACCCTTAGCAGCGAAGAGTTTGCTCAAATGGTTGGAGTAAACTGATGGTGGAGTTTCTGGCATAAGATAAAACCACTTGAACGTCTATGCGAGAACTCTCCTACTCCAACAATCAATCCTGTGGAGACCTTAATTGAGTGAAGCGTCTGGCTTAACGATATTAAGCTTTACCGCTTACTTTACGCTGACATTGTGTGAACCTTTGGCGATAAGTTTGAAGTTGTTCTCTGCGGTCGCACCCTTGGGATCCATCTTGCTAGGGGAGCCCGCATTACAGTATATCATTAAGTGACTTCTTTACTTAACTCCTCTCCTGATTAATTCTTTTCCACCTTCTGCACTGTCACGATCTGGCTAGAGAAGCACTAGTCAGGTGACGGAAGCAAGGAACAGGTTTCACGCATGGCCTCATTCAGAGGTCATGCAGTAAGTTATTCTTTCATGCACATGACCATATTAGCAGGTCATGGGGCTAGTTTATAATTATGGTATTTCGCACATGACATACCGTTGACATCATGAGAAGAGTCTAGAAAGGCTGGTGAGTATCACCTGCAAGGAAGACTCGTTTATGTTTCATGCGTGACCTCGTTAGTAGGTTATGTGGTTTGTCTATGTCTTTGATTTATATTGCTTTTGATTTATGTTTTCGCACATGACGTCGTTCAGATGTCATAGGATGTGTTTATATTTTGCACACATAACTCATTTGAGTCATATGATATTATGAAGGATTTTGCACCTGACCTCACTTCAGGATCAGGCCAGGGTTAGGGTTGCGGGAAGAGGCCTATATAAAGGCTGGGTTTTCATGGATGGGTTAGCTCTTCACGCAACCATCTATCTTTCAATCTCTACTACTACTGTACATTCTCTACAATACCAAAACCATTACCCTCCAATGACTTCTGCAAAGGGTATACCCTATAGAGTCAAGAACATATCCGCTAGGCATATCTCGGTAACAAGATAAACCCCAATACTGGCGTCACTGGTGAGAGACCGATTCTTATGTGGAAATACTAAGATAGGGCCAAGAGACTCGAGGAGCTCTTGGACACAGTGTAGCGCAGTTCGGAAGAAAGGAGGTCATTACCTGTTGTGAGTATAACGAGTAGTAGGGAATCGTAACATTTGGTTGTGCCTCTGCATCACCTAACAACAACAAAAAAAATGGCAACTACAAGGAACGTGGCGTTCACCCAAGATAACAAAGGAGATATCGATATCACAGACGACACCTATGACCTAAACCCAGTAGAAGACACGTTAAGTGAAGCAGCCAGACAACCTTCAAGAGCTGCAAGCCCAGTCACACCAGAACAGACATCACCTCGCGGGAGTTCCTCTGACGGAACACCAAAACCAGGAACGATGGCCGCCGCGGCAGCACCCACACCGCCAACAGGTCCTACCACACAGGCCCTGATGATGAACGAAGACCGGATGACGAGATTCCTCAGGGCAATCAATGCCCACCCAGAATCCAGACCGAAAGCAAGAGAACCGGATGTCTTCGAGGAAGACTGCGAGAAGCTACGACAGTTGCTAAGTCAGTTGGACCAATACTTCATGGTCGAGGGGTACGGTGAAGGAAAAGATCCGATCAAAGTGCACTATGCAGAGTCCCTCTCAAGAGAAGCCACGGGGCAGTGGGTAATTCCTTATGTGGAGTGCAAACGAGACAGGATATGGGATTCATGGGCGGAATTCAAGGAGACCCTCCACACCCAGTTCTGAGACAGGAATGCCAATGAGAGGGTGAGACTCAAGTTAGAAAAGATGAGACAAGGAAAAGACAACTTTTCTGACTACTGGCACAAGTTCCGCATGATATCAGTTGAAGCGGAATACGACGACGATATAGAGTACCGCCACCTCTTAGGTGGCACCAACACAAGACTACAAGTGGCCTGGATGCATTTGGACCAGACCTATAGAACGGCTGACAACTTCGTGGTATGGGCCATCGATAAGGAGGGGAACATTAGTCTGGTCCGACACGCCCAGAGTAGGAACGTGGGGACCGTTCAGAGAACCCCGCCACCCAACAACAACGGTACCTACGGACTGGCAAGCTCGCCAAGACTGACACCAGCAGGAGACCCGATAGACCTAGATGTGGCAGGAAGACGGAAGAGGAGTTTCCAAAGGATGTCTGACCAGGAATACCAGAAGAGAAGAAAGGAAAATGCCTGCCTCCAATGCGGGTTGAAAGGGCACTTCATCAAGGATTGCCAATGGAAGGAAACCAAGCTCCAAGAGATGGATGCTATAGAAAGGATGGAGAGGAAGGAAACTTTAAACGAATAAAGTCTCCAGCAAAGCGTGGTCTGCAGGATGAAGTACAAGGCAAACCCACCAGCATCGCACACATATCAACAAAATGAAGAGAAAAAACAACGAAAGAGAAAAAAGGGGCAAAGATCACCAGCGCGAATGGTTACGACAGCCACAACGAACATCTTATGATTAAGATAAAATTGTGCACAGTAGACAAAGATATAGAAACAAACGTGTTGCTCAGCCAAGGGGCAACTGAGGATTTCATCGACAGAGAGTGCTGCGAAACCCACAGATTACCCCAGACCAAAGCAAAGAAGCCAGGAGACATATATGTGGTCAATGTGGAAAAGAGCAAAGCAGGACCCATCACCCATACGGCGCAAGCAGTAATGGAAATAGTGTCCCACCACGAAGCCATGACATTCCATGTAGGGCATTTTCAGAAGCATAATGCCATACAAGGAACGCCATGGCTAAAAAGCCACAATCCGAACATCAATTGGGAAAAAGGCTAAACCAACTTTAAATGCGAGGTGTGCGCACAGTTGTGCCTGGAAACTTCCCCAACGATCGACACGATCCCCGAAGAACAAGCAATACGAGAAAACCTAAGAACGCAAATCCTCTACATGAACAGCGAATGCGAAGAAGAGATCCCCGAGGACGAAGGTATAAGGGTCCAAGTATTGCAGTCGAACGCCCGAAAACTGACACGAGGATCCAGGAAAGCCGCAGGTCACGACCTGTACAGCGCGGAGGACATGCTGGTCCCTGCCAGGGGACAAAAAATGATACCAACAGGTATTGCAGTAGGACTTCCCGATGGCACCTATGCAAGAATCGCTCCACGAAGTGGTATGGCCATCCAGCATGGGATTACCACAGGCACCGGAGTGATCAATGCGGACTATAGAGGCGAGGTACAGGTCCTACTAATAAACCTGAAGGATGAGGACTATACGACCCAAAAGAGGGATCGTATAGCCCAGATGATTGTCGAGCATATCGATACCAGGGAGCTTCGCGAAGTCGGAGACCTGGATAAGACGAAAAGAGGCGAGCAAGGTTTCGGAAGTACTGGAGGAGGAACCCCGATTGACAACACCCCCACCAAAACGACAAAAGAGGAACCCCTAAGCATATTTTCATATCAGCAAAGGCTTTCAGTCAACTATATCGGAGAGGGGAACAGACGGGGATTCTCAAACACGGCGAAGAAGAAGACGGACCAACTATCAAAGAAGCGTCAATGATTCGCATGCACCTCACAGTAACAGAAGAAGCCAAGGAGAGAAAGACAACTCTGCGGCAATTGGTCCCGGAAGAATATCACGATTACCGCAACATATTGGCAGAAAACGAAAGGACGGATCTTCCAGAATACAAGAGTAAAGATTACAAGATCAAGCTAGAGAAAGGAAAAGCAGTGCCGTTCATGAAACTCTACCCATTAAGAGAAGAAGAATTGATAGCACTGCGAGAGTACCTCCAACAGATCCTGGCCAGACAGTGGATCGGATGATCGTCCTCATTGGCGGGAGCACCCATCCTATTCGGTAAGAAGAAGGATGGGAAACTGAGACTCTGTGTGGATTTTTGGGGGCTGAATGCAGTATCACGAAAAGATGGATACCCTCTACCCGTGATCGATGAAGCGTTGGACCGATTGGGACAGTCCAAACACAATGCCAAGTTAGATATCAAGTACGCGTATCACAATATAAGGATTGACAAAGCAGACGAATGGAAAACAGCCTTCAGGACACGATACGGACTGTTCAAATATTTAGTCACGCCCTTGGGACTATCCAATGCACCAGCCACATTCCAAAGGTGGATCAACTCCAAGTTGAGCAAATACCTGGACATATGTTGTATCATCTACCTGGACGGTTTGCTCATCTATTCAGACAATGTGGAGCAACACCACGACGATGTCCGGAATGTACTGCAGGCATTGCAAGAAGCCAAGGTCAGACTAAACCCTTCGAACTACGACTTCTATACAGATGAAGTCAAATACCTAGGATTCATCGCCAACCCCGAAGGCATACAAGGCGATCCTGTCAAAACAGCGGCAATCGACGACTGGAAGGCACCCAAAAGTGTGAAAGGAGTAGAAATGTTGGTAGGCTTTTGCAACTTTTACCGAAGATTGATTGAAGGGTTTAGCCGGGTAGCCAAACCCCTCTATGATACGACACGAAAAGGAATCAAGTGGGAATATGGGGAGAAACAACAGCAGGCCTTTGACGAGATGAGGAAAAGACTTACAATGACACTGATACTACGACATTTCGACCCCACACTACCCTTCATGACTGAGATGGATGCATCCAACTACGTATGCTCCGGTATTCTCTCCCAACTCAACGAAGACGGACTATGAAGGCCGGTCACGTTTCGATCAAGAACACTGTCAAAGGCAAAGCAAGTCTATGATATTCATGACAAAGAACTGTGCGCCATTGTTCCAGCAATCAGAGACTGGCGCAAGTATACGCTAGGAAGTCAACACGTGATCCATGTTATCATGGACCACAAAAACCTACTAGTGTTTACTACCACCAAAGAACTCAATAGACGACAGACCAGATGGAGCGAAACATTAAGCCAATACCATCTCCAAATCGAAACCTGAGGAGGCAAAGAAGGAGGAAAGCCAGAAGCATTGACACAGAGGACGGAGGACTTTCCGGACAAGGAAAAAACACAGTTGCAATGACAAAGAATACTTCTTCCGAAGGAAAAGTATTTCATGAAAGAAGAAGATGAAGACAGTGGGTATGAATAACTGGACAAAATACCAATAACCATGATCAACGGTGAAGGATACAAAGAATGGATAAGAAAAACCACGGCCCACGATCAGGAAACCAAGGGGATAACAAAGGCCTTGAAGGAAGGCCTAAAACAAATGAAAGACGTAGCCCTCAGGCTGTACCAGGAAAAAGACAGATACCTGTGGTACAATGATAAGATAAGGATCCTGAACGAAGACGCATTACAAATAGAAACGATAAGAAGAAATCACAACATCCCACAAGTGGGACACGGCGGGACAGCAAAAATGACAGCGTTGATGCAACGATCATACTACTGGCCAGCGATGCGCACAGGTATTCAGCAATATGTGAAGAATTGCGATAAGTGTCAACGAATAAAAAACAGTTAAGCATGCAACCTATGGGTTACTCAAACCGCTCGAAACTCCTGGAAGACCATGGGAGTCTATTGCCATGGACTTCATCACAGGACTGCCAGAATCAGCGGGTCATGACGCTCTATGGGTCGTTAACGAGTGACTTACGAAAATGGTGCACTTTATACTGTGCAGGACGTATATGATGGCACCACAATTCTTCAACCTGTTGAAAGACCAGGTCTTTAGACTCCACAGTATACTGAAAGATATTACTTCTGTTAGAGGATCACTCTTCAGGTCAGAAGTGTGGAAGGAAATCACACGACAACTAAGTGTCAACCGACACTTGAGCGCGGCCTTCTACCCACAAACAGACGGTCAGACCGAATGAACGAACATGATATTAGAACAATATCTAAGAGCCTACGTCAATTACCAGCAAAGCAATGGGACGGAATTGCTATCTGTAGCGGAATTCGCATACAATGATGGATGACAAGAAAGGATAAAGACCACACCCTTCCCTGCGAATTATAGATACGACCCGTCATTTGAACCCACACAATACCAAGTACGGAGAAAGATAACAGAAGCCTACGATATGATAAAGATGCACGACATATTATGACACGAAATGACCATAGCGCAAATGAGCCAGAAGGAAAGGAGCGATAAGCACCGGAAACCAGACCCAAACCTTACAGTCGGCGACAAGGTGTGGTTGATACCAGGCAATATCCGGACCACACAACCTTTGAAGAAGCTGGACTACAAGAAACTGGGACTATTCAAGATAATCGAACCGGTCGGACTGAGAGCATATAAACTTCACCTTTCTAACTTGATGAAACAGACTCATCCAACATTCCACACCAGCCTCCTCAAACTCTAGCAAGAAAACTCTTTTCCCTCACAGAAAAAACTACCCGCTCTACCTATCCACATAGATGGAGAGGACGAATAGGAACTCGACCAAGTAATCGACTCTTGCTTACACTGCGGTAAACTCCAGTACCGTGCGAAGTGGACCGGTTATTCCCCCGAACATGATCAAGAGTGGTACCCTGCCACCAACTTCACAAACACTAAAGATGTTGTCCTCCTCTTCCACCAACACTACCCACGCAAGCTAGCAGCGAACCGTCCGCACCCAGGTGGAAGAAAACAGTTGGGTGGTGGTTGAGCACCACGAGGAAATAGAACGAGACGTGCTGAAGGCACAAAAGGAAGCCTAAGAAGCAGCAGCAGAAGCAAAGAAGGAATACGCAAGAAAAACCTGGACCTCCTGCAGCAACAATGACTGCGAGGTCCACAAGAGCGACAAGCAAGGACAGAACTGGTCGCCTAGTGAGGCCGCCAAGACCAGGGACAGTGACAGCGACCAGGAATGGGCCAACCCCTGGCAACAACAGACATGGGAAGGGGAAGAGACGGGGGCTCTGACATAGCCCAAATACAAAAGAATTGATTGGCAAAACTGCATGCGCAGGTTCTGCCCCTACCACTGACAAAAACAACGAGAAACCGAACAACAGGCTCCGAGCATGGAGCCAAGAAAGAGGGGGGGGCAAAAAGTTTCTTTTCTCCCAAGGACATATTGAGGGGGACTATCAGAACACAGGATGCAACAATTAAACAGCAAAGGGGGATGATTGAGGAACTACAGGGAACAATCAACCGACTTCGCAAAATGGTCGGCAGACTATACGAGGCAAAGCCAATAGTGTGAGAAACACCAGAAAGACAGGACCAGAAGTGCGGGGTTAGGAGAGAGGTGGAGGACTGGCTCCTGGGGGAATATAGGAATGCAAAGATCCACGAGATACATACCAGACGGTACGCAGCCTCGATCGAGGAAAGGAGAAGGAGGAGAAGATGAATGTATCCTCAGGGACTGAGGATAAGGGAGAGGGGAGCTAATGTCACGATCTGGCTAGAGGAGCGCTAGTCAAGTGACGGAAGCAAGGAACAGGTTTCACCCATGACCTGATTCAGAGGTCATGCAGTAAGTTATTCTTTCCCGCACATGACCTCATTAGCAGGTCATGGGGCTAGTTTATAATTATGGTATTTCGCACATGACACACAGTTGACATGATGGGAAGAGTCTAGAAAGGCCGGTGAGTATCGCCGGCAAGGCAGACTCATTTATGTTTCGGATGTGACCTCGTTAGTAGGTTATGTGGTTTGTTTATGTCTTTGATTTATATTGCGTTTGATTTATGTTTTCGCACATGACGTCTAAATGACATCATGAGATGTTTTTATGTTTTGCGCACATGACTTATTGGAGTCATATGATGTTATAAAGGATATCGCACCTGACCTCGCTTGAGGATCAGCGCAGGGTTAGGGTTGCGGTAGGAGGCCTATGTAAAGGCCAGGTTTTCAGAGATGGGTTAGCTCTTCACGCAACCATCTATCTATCAATCTCTACTACTACTTTACGTTCTCTACCAAAACTATTACGCTCCAACTACTTCCGCTAGTCGCATAGCCTATAGAGTCAAGAACCTATCCGCTATGCGGATCTCGGGAACAAGATAAACCCTGATACTCACGGCACTGATGAGAAACCGATTCTTATGTGGGAATACTAAGCTGGGCCAAGAGACACGAGGAGCTCTTGGACACAGTATAGTGTAGTTCGGAAGAACGCAGGTCATTGCCTGTGGCAAGTATAACGAGTAGTGGGGAATCGTAACATGCACTGACCTTCCATGAAAACTGGTAACCCTGTCTCGAACAAGTAGCCCAGGGTGGAAAGTGTAACGGCTTGTACCATACTTCGTGCCAGAATGGAATCCAACCTGGATTCAGACCTTAGTCTTCACGAACATGGTGCCAACACCTTTCACGTATCGCTTTTTGCGGATGTTCGCTGCACTGATGGGGACGGCCACCAGTTGCTTTTAGATGCCGCCCCTATTCAGTTCTCTATTGAATGCCTTGATCCCATGATTACAGGCCCTCACACTGTGGTGCTCTCATCTTTCCAAGCCCGTACCCTTGTCCACAACATGACCACTCCTCTGCTGGAGGGGTCTTCTGTAGCGAGTTCTTGTATGAGTTCGTCAAACCTTACATTGTCTGAGAGGTACCCAAGTTGACTGCGGAATTGAATATGGAACTAAGGAACCAGAACAGCCAGCAGCAGCAAGTGTTCCGAAAACAGATCACTCTGGCAGCGGTGGAACAGAGAAAATTGCAGGAGGAGGCATGCATCTGGGCGCTTCGGGATCAGCCCGCACTAAAGACTTGGACGGCGGCATTGGAAAAGCCTTTCGAAGGAGGGTATAGTATTGATACTAAAAATGATGTACTGATATTACAGGCCACGCCCCCAGTCCCCATTGTCCATACCAAGCCCCCAAATTGCGGCATGCAATTGGTCATGAGAGCCAGAGATGACCAATGGAGGGCGTACCTGAGCCCAGTCAGTATATGGATGTTGGAAAGCCTGAAGGGTGATGGCTACAGCTATACCTCCTCCTTCTCAAGAGCATCTACAGACTCCCTGTCCGTCCCTCCCTCGATCGCCTGCAGTTGTTTGGGTAGTTCTACCGTCGCACCCACTGAGGAACATCGAGTCAGGAAGAGGACATCCAAAATGAAGGGTATTGCAGCCCCGGTTACACCTGACCCTACTCCTTGCCAGACCCCTGCCCCTATCATTCCACCCACAACACTGTCAGTTGCAACTCCTGTACCTCCCATAGCCGCTCCAAGACCCACTCCTCTACCAGTCCCTCCTCCAGCAGTCCCTCGTTCTGACCTACCTCCTACTACCCCTTTCCTGCCCCCGGCTTCAGCTACTCAGGGGTTCTGTCCGATGCATACCGCACCTCCTCAGTTCTTTGAACAGGTGCGACTCCCTCACCACCGAGGACCTGAAGCTCCATCACTGGGGACCCCTATCCCCAGACCAGCAACACCAGCTCGCGGAGTTCCTTGGGCACTGGTCATTCCCCCGGTGGCCTCAAAACTAATTCTTCCCTCCAGTCTCTCCACCATCACAAGTGGCGATTCGGACAACTAAGACGAGTTCGGTCTGTCGGGCTGTAAGTTGGAAGAAACCCGGATGCGGTGGATTCATTACCACTCCTATGGGTGTAGGAAGGAACCGGAAACCCCCGTGAGGCATAGAAGAAGCCAGAAGGAAGGATATGGACGACCAACATGAGGGTATTGTGGGTCATAGAGACACACTGGCCCCCCGATGCAACCCCTGAGTTGTCCAGAGCTGCAGTCATTTCTGCGGATAACACAGGCAGCACCTTACCCAACTGCTAAGAGTGGGCGATGGCCTGTTCCACCACCGGCACTAGGACCAGCAGGGGCAAACCTCCTGGAGGATGGGAACCAGGAGGGACAGGAAGAATGGTTTGATGGGTACAATAGACCTCGGGAATGCCCAGGTGGGAATGCGGGGAGTAGTGTGGACGGAAATGCGCTGCATGGAGGTGGTACGGTAGGAGCTGGTAGAGATCCAGGGGCCTCTGAGCATGAGAGCGCGGGGAATGATGATGACAGAGATTCTGTCCCCCATTTCACCGCCTTCCTCAGTACTCGGAAGCATGACTAGAGAAACGGGAAGAAAGGACAGTGGGACCACCGGGCTAAGAGGCTAGCGAGAGCCCTCAGGGGTACCGGTTCGGTGTCTAGACCTATACCGTGACACCGGCAGAAGAAGCCAGAAAAGCTGTGTAGGATACCTCACTTGAAGGGGAAAGTTACGGAACTCAGAAGCTGCTTGACCTTGTTAGAGGTCAAATTCGAATATTATGCGGATTGCAAGTTAACTGATATGGATAAGATAAACTGCGTAATCCCTCTTTTTAAAGACTCAGCCTGGGCATGGTACCTGGGGTTGCATGGACACTTTAACAAGGAACCTGCCAAGCACACTGGCATTCCCATAAAGTACAGAAACCCCTTGCGGACGTGGAAATAGTTCTGAGAACAATTGGAATGAAGGTTCAGCGGAGACCAGGCTGAGTGAGATAGATCTCTTCTTGAGTGGCGAGACCTTGTGATGAAGTCACATCACATCAATAAGTACCTGGACAAGATGATTGACTATATATATAAGTGTCACGATCTGCCTAGAGGAGTGCTAGCCAGGTGATGGAAACAAGGAACAGGTTTCGCACATGACCTCATTTAGAGGTCATGCAGTTAAGGTATCCTCTCACACACATGACCTCGTTAGAAGGTCATGGGGCTTGTTTATGTTTAGATTGTTTTCACGCATATGACCTTATTAGCAGGTTATGGGGCTCGTTTATATTGATTGCATTTCGCACATGATGTACAGTTGACGTTATGGGAAGAGCCTAGACTGGCCAGTAAGGCTTACTAGTAAGGGAGACTCATTTATGTTTTGCACATGACCTCGTTAGTAGGTCATGTGGTTTGTTTATGCTTTTGATTTATATTGCGTTTGATTTATGTTTTCGCACATGACGTCTAAATGACATCATGAGATGTTTTTATGTTTTGCGCACATGACTTATTGGAGTCATATGATGTTATAAAGGATATCGCACCTGACCTCGCTTGAGGATCAGCGCAGGGTTAGGGTTGCGGGAAGAGGCCTATATAAAGGCCGGGTTTTCACAGATGGGTTAGCTCTTCACGCAACGATCCATCCATCAATCGTTACCACTACTTTACAATACAAAAACCTGTACGCTCCAACCACTCACGCTAGACAGATTCGCTATAGAGTCAAGAACCTATCCACTGCGTGGATAGTAACAGTTAGATCAAGACGGATACTCTCAGCACGGGTGAGAAACCGATTCTTACGTGGGAATACTAGGATAGGGCCAAGAGTCGCGAGGAGTTCTTGGACACCGTGCAGCGCAGTTCAGAAAGAAAGAAAGTCATTACCTGTCGCAAGTTCCACGAGCAGTAGGAAACCGCAACATTTGGTTGCGTCCCCTGTGACACCTAACGACAAAAGCACGGCAACTCCAAGGAACCCGGTGTTCACCCAAGATAACGAAGGAGATATCGATCTCACAGGCGACACCCTCAACCTGAGGTGAGTACAAGACACGTTAGGCGACGCAGCAAGCTGATCCTCACGAGCTGCAAGCCCGGTCGCAGGGGAACAGACATCACCTCCGCACAGTTCCCCGGAAGGAATACCACAGCCTAGAAGGATGGCCATAGTGGCAACACCAGCACCCGCGACAGGGCCTACTACACAGGTCCTGATGAGGAGTGAAGACCGGATGACTGGATCCCTCACGGCAATTAATACCCACCTGTAATCAAGACCGAAAGCAAGAGAACCAGACCTCTTTGAAGGAGACGGGAGGAACCTACAACAGTTCCGAAGCCAGTTGGAACAGTACTTCAAGGTCAAGGGGTGGGGCGAAGGAAAAGACACAATCAAGGTGGACTATGCAGAGTCCCTCTTGAGATAAGCAGCGGGGCAATGGATAATGCCCTACCTGGAAGGCAAACGGGACTGGGTATGGGCCTGATGGGGAGAGTTCAAGGGAACTCTCCACACCCAGTTTGGGGACAGAAATACCCAGGACATGGCAAGGCTCAAGCTGGAGAAGATGAGACAAGGAAAGGATGATTTGTCCGATTACTGGCACAAATTCCGCATGACAGCAGTCGAAGCGGAATACGACGAAGACACCGAGTATCGCCACCTCTTCAGCGGCGCCAGTACGAAACTGCAAGAGGCCTGGATGAACTCGGACCATACCTATAGGACAGCCGCCAACCTCGCGGTACAGGGTGTGCATAAGGAAGATAAAATCAACCTGGTCAAGCATTGTCAAAACAAGAATGTGGGAACTACCCAGACACCCCCGCCGCGTAACAACAATGGCACGTACAGAACAGCAAACTCTACAAGGCCAGCACCGGCGCGGGAGCCGATGGACCTGGATATGGCAGGAAGGAAGAACGGGAGGTTCCGGAGACTGTGCGACCAGGAATACCAGGAAAGGAGAAAGGAGTATACCTGCCTTCGATGTGGGCTAAAGGGGCATTTCATCAAGGACTACCAACGAAGGGAAACAAAGCTCCAGGGGATGGACGCGACGGGGAAGGTAGAGGAACACGAGACTTTAAGCGAATAAAGTCCCCAGCAAACAGTGGTCTGGGGGACGAGGTACGAGGCAAACCCACCGGCATCGCATGCATAACAAGGAAACGAAAAAAGAAAACCACGAAGAAAAAAGGATTGATCATCAACAGCACGAATGGCAACGACAATGACAAGGAACATCTTGTGACCAAGATAAAACTATGCACACCAGATGAAGACATGGAAATGAACACGATGCGCGACTCAGGGGCAACTGAGGATTTCATCGACGGAGAATTCTGCGAAACCTAGGGACTACCCCTGACCAAGGCAAAGAAACCAAGGGAGATATATGTGGTCAAGGGAGGAAAAAGCAAAGTGGGACCCATCACCCATACGGCACAAGCTGTAATGGAAATAGGATCCCACCACGAAGCCATGACATTCCACGTAGCGTATTTGCAGAAGCACACTGGCATACTAGGAAGACCATGGCTAAAGAGACACAATCCGAACATCGATTGGGAAAAAGGCCTAATCAACTTCAACAGCGAGTTATACACGTGCAGTTGTGCTGGGAAACTTCCCCAACGATCGACACGATCCCCGAAGAACAAGCAATACGAGAAAACCTAAGAACGCAAATCATCTACATGAACACCGAACACGAAGCAGAGACCCCCAAGGACGACGGCATAAGAGTACAAGGGTTGCACTCCGACACCAGAAAACCGACACGAGGGTCTGCGAAAGCAGCAGGTCACGACCTATATAGTACAGAGGATACGATTGTTCCCACAAGGGGACAGAAGATGATACCAACAGGAATTGCAGTAGGAGTTCCCGATGGCACCTATGCAAGAATCGCTCCACGAAGTGGTATGGCCACCTGACATGGCATTACTACAGGCGCCGGGGTGATAGATGCGGACTGTAGGGGTGAGGTACAAGTCCTACTAACAAACCTGAAGGATGAGGACTATACGATCCAAAAAGGGGATCGCATAGCCCAGATGACTATCGAGAATATCGATACCAGGGAGCTCCGTGAAGTCCGACACCTGGATAAGACAAAAAGGAAGAAAGAAGAATTCCGAAGCACCCGACCAGGAACCCCGAAGGACAACACCCCCACCAAAACAACCCAAGAGAAACCCCTGAGCATATTGTTCATATCAGCAAAGGCCTGCGGTCAACTTTACCAGACAGGGGAACAGACAGGGATCTCCCAATGGGACGAAGAAGAAGACGGACTAATGATCGCAGAAGCGTTGACGATTAGTACGCGACTAGCGGTACAAGAAGAAGCAAAAAAGGGAAAGACAACTCCGAGGCAACTTGTCCTGAACGAATATCAGTACTATCTCCAGATATTCAAAGAAAACGAAAGGACGGATCTTCCCCAACATAGGAGTGAAGATCACAAGATTAGGCTGGAGGAAGGAAAGGCGGCGCCGTT
The DNA here is from genome assembly GCA_003182015.1 of Tuber magnatum. Taxonomy (NCBI): domain Eukaryota; kingdom Fungi; phylum Ascomycota; class Pezizomycetes; order Pezizales; family Tuberaceae; genus Tuber; species Tuber magnatum. The sequence continues at coordinate 1,761,215 of PYWC01000013.1, forward strand.
CATGAAATCCTATCCCCTAAGGGAAGAAGAGTTGCAGGCACTGCGAGAATACCTCTAACAGAACCTGGCCAGACAAGGGATCAGACCATCGTCCTCCTCGGCGGGGGCACCCATCCTATTCGTTAAGACAAAAGATGGGAAACTCAGACTTTAAGTGGATTTCCGGGGACTGAATACGGTATCACAAAAAGACAGGTACCCTCTACCATTAATCAACGAAGCATTGGACCGACTAGGATGGGCCAAACACTATACGAAGTTGGATATCAAAGATGCATATCACAACATAAGGATTGGCAAAGCAGACGAATGGAAGACAGCTTCCAGGACGCGGTACAGACTATTCGAATATTTGGTCATGCCTTTTGGCTTATCCAATGCACCAGCAACATTCGAGCAGTGGATCAACTCCAAGTTGAGCAAGTACCTGGACATATGTTGTATCGTCTACCTAGACGATGTACTCATCTATTTGGACAACAGGGAGCAACACCACCGCGATGTCAGGAATGTACTGCAGGAATTGCGAGAAGCCAGGTCAAGCTAAAATCTTCACAATGCGCCTTCCATACAGACGTAGTCGAATACCTAGGATTTATTTTCAACCCCGAAGGCGTAAGGACCGACCCGGGCAAGACAGTGGCAATCGACGATGGGAAGGCAGCCAAGAGTCTAAAGGGAGTACCAAGCTTCGTGGGCTTTTGCAACTTTTACCGAAGATTCATTGAAGGGTTCAGCCAAGTGGCAAAGCTCCTCTATAATACGACGGGTAAAGGAAGCAAATAGGAATGGGGAGAAAAAGAACAACGAGCATTCGACAATATGGGAAAGCGACTTACAACAACACCGATATTACGACATTACGACTCCACACTACCCATCATGATCGAGACGGATGCATCCAACTACGTATGCTCCACCATTCTCTGCCAACTCGGAGAAGACAGATCATGGAGACCAGTCGCGTTTCGATCAAAAACAATATCAAAGGCAGAGGGAAACTATGACATTCACGACAAGGAACTGTTAGCCATGGTTCAAGCAATTAAGGATTGGAGAAAGTATACGCTAGGGAGTCAACATGTGATCTGTGTTATCATGGACCACAAGAACCTACTAGCGTTGGCTACCACCAAGGAACTCAAAGGAAGACAAATGAGGTAGAGTGAGACATTAAGCCAATACCATCTCCAAATTGAGTACCAACCAGGCAAAGAAGGAGGAAAGCCGGAAGCATGGAGACGGAGGACGGAGGACTTTCCTGACAAGGAAGAAACACGGTCGCAATGACAAAGAATACTGTGTCCAAAGGAAAAGTATTTCCCCAAAGAAGAAGAAGAAGACGGCACATACCAATTCTTGGACGAAGTAACAATGGCCACGATCAACGATGAAGGATACGAAGAATGGATACGAAGAAGCATGGCCAGTGACCAGGAAATCAATGAGATAAAAAAGGCCTTGACAGAAGGCCTAAAGCAAATGAAAGACGTAGCCCTCTGGCTATACCGGGAAGGACACGGATATTTATGGTACAACGATAAGGTAAGGATCCCGGACGAACAAGGATTACGAACGGAAAGTATAGGAAGAAACCACGATATCCGACAAGTGGGACACGGAGGAAGGGCAAAAACGACAGTATTGATTCAATGATCATACTACTGGCCGTCCATGCGCAAGTATATTAAGCAATATGTGAAGAATTGCGACACATGCCAATGAACGAAAACAGTTAAACACGCACCCTATGGGCTGCTCAAACTACTCGAAATGCCGGGAAGGCCATGGCAATCTATTGCTATGAATTTCATCACAGGACTACCGGAATCGAACGGTCATGACGCCATATGGGTCGTTATCGATGGACTGACAAAAATTGCGCACTTTATACCATGCAGAAGGGATATGACGGCACCACAATTCTTCAATTTGTTTAAAGCCCTGGTCTTTAGACTCCACGGACTACCACAAGATAATGCTTCTGATAGGGGATCACTCTTCATATCAGCAGTGTGGAAGGAAATCATACAACAATTAAGTGTCAGCCGACACTTCAGCACAGCCTTCCACCCACAAACGGATGGTCAGACCGAATGAACGAACACGATATTGGAACAATATCTAACAACGTACGCCAATTACCAGCAAAGCGATTGGATGGAATTCTTCTCCATGGCAGAATTTGCATACAACAATGGACGACAAGAGACAATAAAGACGATACCCTTCTTTGCGAACTATGGATACAACCTGTCACTTGACCCGGCACAATACCGAGTGCCGAGAAATATATCACAGGCGGACGACATGAGAAAGATGCACGACATATTACGCAACGAAATGACTCTGGCACAAATGAGTCAGAAGGAAGAAAGTGATAAGCCCCGGAAGCCAGACCCGAACTTTATAGTCGGTGACAAGGTGTGGTTGATGCTATGCAATATCCGGACCACCCGACCTTCGCAGAAGCTAGATTACAAGAAACTGGGACTGTTTACAATAGTTGAAATGATCGGGCTGAGAGCATATTAACTCGACCTTCCCGCTTCGATGAAACAGACTCATCCAACATTCTACACCAGCCACCTCGAACCCTATCAAGAAAACTCTTTTCCCTTCCAAAAGAAACATCCCCCTCCGCCTATTCGCAGAGACGGAGAAGATGAATACGAACTCGACGAGATAGTCGACTCCCGCCTGCACTACCGTGAACTTCAGTACCAGGTCAAATGGACCGACTACCCACCAGAACAGGACACAGAGTGGTACCGAGCCACAAACTTTGACCATGCATCTGAAGCAATTCAACGATTCCATGAAGGTTACCCCAACAAGCGCGGGGTACGAAACCACCACGAAGACCGAACAGAGCGACGACGAATAGGCAAGGGCAGCGGACCTGCCACTCCCCCACCTTACCGAACACAACAGAGAGTGGTACACAGCCACAAACCTTAACCATGCACCTGAAGCAATTCAACGATTCTATCCATGTTACACCATCAAGCCCGGGGTANGAAACCATCGCACACCACCAAAGACCAGCTCCCTGGGCTCACCGAAGACCAGCCCACGGGGCTCGACAACACCCCACCCAGTAGCACTGGTCGTATACCCAGAACCCGCTTCTGGGCTGAAGCGACAAGAGAGAGGGGGGTAGAAAAAACCAAAGATCCCAACGAACCAACGACGATCCCTGACAGGACACAGCGGGGACGGAATGAGCAGCCCGACGAGGACTGACGCCGACTCCCTGGAGGGACTCCAGAGGATGGTGGCAGACAGGGCGGACTGGGAAGAGGCCCTGAAGGCGGAGATCAGGGAACAACAAAGGGAGAAGCAGGAGGAAGAAAGGCAACTAGTGCGATTGGAGAGGGAAGCAATCGCAGAAAGAGTGAGGGCGGGGCTGGCAGAACACAAAGTAAGCTTCCTCCAGGAGGAACTGAGGAAGAAGGAGAAGAGGGTCAAGAGCATGGAAGCGCTATTGAGACAAACAAAGAGTTCGATGAGCAAGACGGCCTGCCAGATATTAGAAGAGGCAAGAGACGAAGGCTCGAGCTAGCCTGAAGGGACTCAGGCTGGAGGAAGAGGGGAGCTAATGTCACGATCTGGCTAGAGGAGCGCTAGCCAGGTGACGGAAGCAAGGAACAGGTTGCGCACATGACCTCATTTAGAGGTCATGCAGTCAAGTTATCCTCTCACGCAGATGACCTCGTTAGAAGGTCATGGGGCTTGTTTATGTTTAGATTGTTTTCACACACATGACCTCGTTAGCAGGTCATGGGGCTTGTTTATATTGATTTTATTTCCCACATGATGTACAGTTGACGTCATCGGAAGAGTCTAGACTGGCCGGTAAGGCTTACCGGCAAGGCAGACTCGTTTATATTTCATGCGTGACCTCATTAGTAGGTCATGTGGTTTGTTCATACTTTTCATTTATGTTGCGTTTGATTTATGTTTTCGCACATGACGTCGTTTAGATGCGATGCGATGTTTTTATGTAGGGGCACAGGACTCGTTTGAGTCATATGATGTTATGAAGGATTTCGCACCTGACCTCGCTTGAGGATCAGGGCAGGGTTGGGGTTGCAGAAAGACGCCTATATAAAGGCCGGGTTTCCACAGATGGGTTAGCTCTTCACACAACCATCTATCTATCAATCGTTACCACTACTTTACAATACAAAAACCTTTATGCTCCAACCACTTCCACGAGACGGATTCGCTATAGAGTCAAGAACCTACCCACCACATGGGTAGTAACAGCTACATCAAGACCGATACTCGCGGCACGGGTGAGAAACTGATTCTTACGTGGGAATACTAAGATAGGGCCAAGAGTCTCGAGGAGTTCTTGGACACCGTGCAGCGCAGTTTGGAAAGAAAGAAAGTCGTTACCTGTCGCGAGTTCCACAAGTAGTAGCGAACTGTAACAATAGGCTTAGCTATGCAGACCCAGTACAGGTACCAGAAAAGGTTCAAACAGGCATTACTCAAGAGGTTCGGAATGCATGGGCACTTAAGGAGACACATGCGACCAACCAGAGTGAATGCCTTGATCTTCTCCGACAGGTCGGACATACACGGGAAGACAACAACTGGTTCAGTAACTGTGTCATCCACTCCACCCCACGGCCTTAGTCCGCAGATAAGACACAGGATTCATCCTCAAAGTCTGGCAGGTTCACGAAGAAGGGGGAAGGTTCTGGCAGACAAAGCGAGAGTACTGCCAAACCTACTAGTTGCAATGCGGGGAAACAGGCAAAGCCGGCAACTTCTGAGTGTACAATAGCGCATAAGCAAATCCCAGCAACTTTGACCGAATGTCGGAGGAAGCACAACCTGTGCACCAAATGCAAACAAACCGGACACTTCTGGAGAAAGTGTACCGTGACGTCGCCAGCCGTCAGTTCCTATAAGCAGGCCTGTGGGTTGAAATGGTCAGCCCCAGTAAGCGAGCCATCGGGTACGGAAAAGTGGCTAAAGCCCATTGAAGCACCACCTCTGGCCTCCTCGTGAAAGATATTGGAAATCTGCCAGGTATCCCCTCAGATAATGGAGGTTGATACTGACGGCTCAGAATAGGTAAGAACCCATTTGGCTTAAGGGCTTAACGGAGCTGACCTGTATCCATAGTCCCACAAGGGATGGAAAAAAGAACCTAGGAAGTGGTTCCGAGATGGGTAAGTACCCCTCTACTGCCTGGAGGAACATGGTACTGACTACACTTAGGGGGTGTTGGAAGGTAGATGTTTGGGGCCACACCCGGTAGACTGGGTAATCTTTCCTTTATTGGGTTTCTGGTAATTTCCTTTGTTCTAGTTATACATATTTCTTTGAGGATTGCCTGGGCTAGATGAGCGCTGTAACGACCCAACATACATGAGCTATGGCAGACGGAACCTGTACCCATACAGGTAGCCAGGAGGTGAACTGGTAGGAACTGGCAGGCAAGTAAGTACTTGACCTACGGAGACGCGATGGCCCAGGCTCCGAGAAGGAACAGAAGTGGCTGGTCAGTTACCTAGGTACCTGGGTACACCCAGGAGCGGTGTCAGCGTACTTAGAAACCTCTGAAGGGGCAGTTACTCAGCTAGGTAGGGTAACTGGAGAAAGGTCAGAAGTGTCTATCTCTGGTGACGGAATAGACCGGGTAACCAGGGAGAGTCGTTTTGTCCACCGGACAAGATTACCCTACTCTCAGGACTGGGTTACCCTACCTTGAGGCTTGGGTTACCCTGTTCAAGGACCTGAGTTACCTTATCTTTCAACATGAAGTCCTTCGGGAAGTTTGGGAAAAATGACTGGAATGGTTGTCACACGAAGCCATGCATAATACTGGAATCTGAAGTTCCGGGAGATGCTATTGGGCGAGCTACGCAGCTACGAAGAAGCTGTAAATTGGAGACATTATTCCTATCATGCCCCTCCGGCCCCGCCTTGAGGCCCGGACGTCATGGGCAAACGGTTACGTAGTTGTGTGCAGTCTAGCAAAGGTGGACCTTTNGACTAAAGCGCATCGAAGCGCCACCTCCAGCTACCTCGTCAAAGAGACTTGAAGTCCGACAGGAATCACCTCAGATCATGGAGGTTGATACTGACGGCTCAGAATAGATAAGACCCCATTCTGCGAAAGGTATAAGCTTATTAACCTGTATCCATAGACCCCTGCGGGATGGATGAAAGGGAACCCCAGAAGTGGCTTCTGGGATGGGCAAGTACCCCTCTACTGCATTAACGACCCTGATACTGACTACACCCAGGTGGTGTGGGCAGATAGATGTTGCGGGCCGTGCGTGGTGGACTGGGCTATCTCTCCTTTGTGGGCTTTCAGGTTATTTCCTTTGTTCTATTTAATTGTATTTCTTTCAGGATTTCCTTAGCTGGACGGACAAGTCATAGAACATTATTTCGGTTGAGGCTGGGAGAGGTCTCGCTCGAGGAGACGCTCGACATTGGGGAAGCAAGATTGCTTCGCTTGGAACCGGTCCTATAGCGGACTTCTACCCAACTCGGGAAAAAATTGTTATGTTTAGTACAAAGGGAATTGGTTCAGGCGGGACTTGATTGAATAAATGATGCTATTTCCAAGTTTACCTGAGGAGGGCTCAGTACCCGAAATCATGCTGGCGTGATAGTAAACACCCTAGCCATTGATCAAAACAAATCCCAACCCCTTAACATTTATCGACCCGTTGTGGCCGCTCTTGTGTCGAAAGGCAAGAGATCAGATTCAGAAAACCAAGATGACTAAGTCCCTGAGACAAGTGATGAGGCAGAAGCGTGATAACTTGCCTCATTATACCAAGTCTATCCACCTGCGGGCAAAGTTAGACTGGAAGATTGGACCTAGACAGGTAAGCACAGAAGCGCTCCTGCTACTCGATAGTGGAGCTACGGGGCCGGTGCTGAGTGGCCGATGGGTTAAGAAAAAGGCAGGCACCATGTGTACGACGAAAGGTACATGTGCCGATAAGCGACGCAAGCGGTAATCACATTCCGGGGTCAGATCAACACTATACCAAATCAATGGAAATGAGAATAGGCGACCACCATAACGAAATGCGCTTTGAAGTCGCGGACATGCCCGACACCAAGGTGGACGGGTATCTACCTATGTCTTAGTTGAAAGACCATAACCCCGACGTAGATTGGAAAACCGGATCACTAACCTGGCGCTCAGATTTCTGCAAGGCTAGCTGCCTGGCAGAGCAGGGGCGGTAAG
>PYWC01000013.1:1779255-1837180 GCA_003182015.1 Tuber magnatum
CCAGGGATTTCGGCTCCAGTCTTCCTTTTTGGATCAACTGCGGGTAGCGATAACCGAAGACCAGGAGTACTTAAGAATCCTGAAGGCAACAGCTGCCGGTGCCAAAGAGGTCGACCGACATTTCACGACGGAAAAGGGCTTACTCCTGTACAAGAATAGGTGGTATGTTCCCAAGGGTCAGAATCTGAAGCAGACAATCATGAAGGCAGAACATGACTCCTGAATCGCGGGACACTTCGGGACTTACAAGACAATTGGCAGGGTTAGGGCTAACTTCTATTGGCCTAAGATGGATGAGCACATCACTGACTACGTGCGAACATGTGATGCGTGCCAAAGAAATAAATCTATCAGGCACAAGAGGTTTGGGCTGCTGGAACCTCTTGATGTTCCTATGTGGCCGTGGACAGCGCTTTCAATGGATTTCATTGTAGTGCTGCTAGAGTCCGAAGGGTATACCAAGATCTGGGTCATAGTGGACAGATTCTCGAAATTGGCCCATTTCATACCCCTGACCACGGAGATACCTATCAAGGAGCTTGCCTTGATATTCCGGAAGGAGGTGTGGCGCCTTCATGGACTCCAGGAGTCAATCATCTCTGACCGAGATGGCCGATTGACATCCAAGTTCTGGATGAGTCTGATGCACTTGTTGCAAGTGAAACTAAGTGTTTCGACTGCATTCCACCCTGAGACTGATGGGCAGACCGAGAGGGTTAATCAAGCACTGGAGCAGTACTTGTGTAGTTACGGTTCCTAACAAGAGGATGATTGGGTGTTGCTGTTACCCTTTGCGGAGTATGCGTACAACACCTCGACACCAGAATCCACCAGGTTGTCACCATTGGAGATCAATTATGGGTTTAACATAAGGACAAACTGGGCAGGTATCGTGTCTGATAACCAAGGAATACACCCTAGCAGTGAGCTCTTGGTTAAGGAATGGGAAGGAACCTGGGCAGATATTCGAGAAACAATCCAACGTGCACAGGGGAGGCAACGGAAATGGCATGTCCAGAAAACGTTACCATCACCGGACTATGTTGCCCTGGAGGATGTGGCTACTGGGCAGGCAAAGAAAGCGGACTGCGTGATGTTAAACCGAAAAAACATCCGCACAAAGCGGCCAAGGGAGAAGCTGGATCACCGGATGTTGGGGCATTTCGTGGTCAAGCGTCGGGTGGGTAACCGGGCCTACGAACTCCAACTGCCCGCTAGATGGAACATCCACCCGGTTTTCAATGTCACGTTGCTCGAACCCTATCGTGAGGATCCGGAATCAGATAGGATCAAGGAAGTCCCTATCCCGGAACTTGTGGACAACGAGCCCAGTTGCGTTATCGAAGCTGTTGTGGACAGTCGATGGTACGGAGGAGCGAAGGCGAAGTTTCTGTCACGCTTCGTCCAGTACCTGGTTTCATGGGAAGGCTACGGGGATGAGGAAAGTTCATGGAAGCCCTATGAGATGCTAGAAGGGACAGGCTTAGAGGCCATTCTGGATTTCCACCAAAGATATCCGTCCAAGCCCAGGGACCATAGGGTCTTGGGGGAATCGAATCGCAGAAACAAGAGACGGCACTAACGGCCCAGGACGGACCGTAGAGAAGAGGGCAGTGATGTAACGACCCAACATACATGAGCTATGGCGGACGGAACCTATACCCATACAGGGAGCCGGGAGGCGAACTGGTAGGAACCGGCAGGCACGTAAGTACTTGACCTACAGAGACCTGATGGCCCGGGCTCCGAGAAGGAACAGAAGTGGCTGGTCAGGTACCTAGGTACCTGGGTACACCCAGGAGCGGTGTCAGCGTACTTAGGGACATCTGAAGAGGCAGTTACTCAGCTAGGTAGGGTAACCGGAGAAAGGTCAGAAGTGTCTATCTCCGGCGACGGAATAGACCGGGTAACCAGGGAGAGTCTTCTTGTCCACCGGACAAGATTACCCTACCCTCATGACTGGGTAAGCCTACCTTGAGGCTTGGGTTACCCTGTTCAAGGACCTGAGTTACCCTACCTTTCAATACGAAGTCCCTCAGGGAGTTTGGGAAAAATGACTGGAATGGTTGTCACACGAAGCCATGCATAATACTGGAATCTGAAGTTCCGGGAGATGCTATTGGGCGAGCTACGCAGCTACGAAGAAGCTGTAAATTGGAGACATTGTTCCTATCATGCCCCTCCGGCCCCGCCTTGAGGCCCGGATGTCATGGGCAAACGGTTGCGTAGTTGTGTGCAGTCTAGCAAAGGAGGATCTTTGCAGACCTGCTTGCAACACCGTATACATTGCTGCCGTCCGGTCGACCATAGGCTGTTCGCAGGATATATAAGGGGGCATAGGGTGGAAGGCAGAGTACCTCCTCCAAGTTGTTTGGAGTAAAACGGACCAAAACCGACGGAGTTAACGGGAGTTAACCGTAAGGGTCCTGAAGGTGGTCCCGGGTGGTACTGGGGCGACTGGGAGAGTTTTACACCTACCAAACCCAAAAGTGTCCCCAACGCTATAGGCTCGAAAAGGGAAGTGCAGAGACACTAGAAGCATGATTCCTACCACAGGTGAGGTGGATCCGAGGTGGTGGTCATGGGTAGCGCCCATTGGACCGCTCCCGAACCACCGTATCCTGCGGAAGACATCGGAAGCCCGAGACTCGTAAATAGTAGATAGATAAACCGCTCACGGTAGCTTCCGGCGTCAAGTAGAAATCAACGCGCATGGGAAGGGTGTCATAGATAGTCTAGTTCAGCAAGGTGTCTTGACAGTTAGCCACTGGCAAGTCACCGATGCGCAGAAGTTTTCACTCCGGCGGGCAGAATGGAAATGCGCCGCAGAAACGATATGCACATATGGTGAACGCCGACTAGAGAGTGTCGACACACGCATGCCTGAAAGGGGTGCCAGGAGACATGTCGGACCACCCTTAGCGGAGGAGGGTCTGCTCGAATAGTTGGAGTAAAGTGATGGGGGAGTTTCTGGCATAAGATAAAACTACCTGAACATCTATGCGAGAACTCTCCTACTCCAACAATCAATCCTCTCGAGACGTTAATTGAGTGAAGCATCAGGCTTAACAATATTAGGTTTTACCGTCTACTTTCCTCTTACATCTGTGTGAACTTTTGGCGATAAGTTTGCAGTTGTTTGGTGCGGTTGCAACCTTGGGATCCATCTTCCTAGGGGTGCCTCCGTTACAAGCGCGTCTTGGTGCATTGTTTCAGATGAGGCTGGGCAAGGTCTTGCTAGAGGAGACGCTCGACGTTTGGAAAGGACTAGGTTGTGTCACTTGGAACTGGTCCAATAGCGGACCTCTACCAACCTCAGGAGATTGTTATCTTTAGTATCAGAAGGAATTGGTTCAGGAAGGACTTGATCAAATAAAAGGGTTATTTCCAAGTTTACCTGAGGCGGGTTTAGTACCCAAAGCCATGCTGGCATGATGGTAAACACCCTACCGATTGTGACACAGAGTATTCCAATCCCTAAATATTTACAGACCCATTCCTGCCGCTCTTGTGTCAAGAGGCAAGAGACTCCAGATTAGTAATACAGGAGGACTAAACTCCTAAGATAAGCAAAGAGGCAGAAACATGACAACTTGCCTTGTCACACCAAGTCTATCCACCTGCACATGAAACTAGACTGGAAGATCGGAGCATGACAAGTAAGTATGGAAGTGCTGTTCTTGCTGGATAGTGGGGCTACTGGGCAACAGCTTAGTAGCTGATGGGTTAAACAGACCAAGGGACCTTGTGTACGGCAAAAGATACATATGCCAGTGAGCGATGCAAGTGGGAATGATATTCCTGGGTCAGGTCTGCACTATACCAAGGCTCTAGAAATCAGAATATGGGACCACCATAACGATTTGCGCTTTGAGGTCACGGACATGGCCGACAGAAAAGTGGACAGGTACCTACCTATATCATGGCCGCAGGACCATAACCCAGACATAGATTGGAAAACAGGATCACTAACCTGGCGCTCAGATTTCTGCAAGGCTAACTGCCTAGCAGTGCAGGGACAGTTAGTATTCATAATGGATGAAGAACTAATAGTTGAAGATCTGAGTAATGTGTACCTGTTGCGAATTGTGAAATTCTGCAATGAGGATGGTGCTGACATTACGATCCAGCTACTCCCCAAATATAAAGACTAGAGGGATGTCTGCAGTCAAGAACTCATTGAGGCATTACCAGAACACTTGAAGTATGACCATACAATCGAGCTACAGCCCGTAACTCAACCTCCGTTTCAGCCTATCTATCTGTTATTAGAAACGCAGCTTAAGACACTCCAGGAATATCTCCATGAGATGCTGTGAATGGGAAAGCTACAGCGATCTAGTCCCTCTCCAGCAGCCCCTATCCCCTTGGTGCCAAAACCAGATGGCACACTGCGGTTGGTCATAGATTGGGGAGGGCTAAACAAAATCACGGTTAAGAGTAAGTACCATCTACTCTTGATGAAAGAACTCTGAGACCGACTCGGAAAAGCCATGGTGGTGACTAAGTTGGACGTAAAGAATGGAAACTACATTCTGAGGATGGCAGAAGGCGAGGAATGGAAGACTGCCTTCCATTGCAGATAATGACTGTATGAAAACACTGTCATGCCGTTTGGGTTATGTAACGCCCCGGCAACTTTCCAGAGCATGATAAAGGAGGTCTTTCGTAACCTCTTCGATGAGGGAGTCATTGCATACATGGATGACATCGTGATCTACTCCGAGACCATGGAAGAACATGTAGAACTTGTGAGAAGAGTGATGGAGAAGTTGCAGAAAGCAAGACTATGCGTAAGCATAAAGACGTCTGGTTTCCACCAAGGGGAAGTCGAATTCCGCGGATACAAGATCTCAAATATGGGGATCTCCATGCTGTTGGAGAGGATGGAAACAATCAGGGATTGGGCACCTGTGACATCCGTCATCGACGTTCAAAGCATTACTGGCTTTACAAGCTTCTATCGTCGGTTCCTATAGGGTTTCAGTAAGATAGCGAAACCTGTGAAGGGCTTAATGAAGAAGGGTGTCCGATAGGAATGGACACCTGGTTGCCAGCAGGTCTTCAATCATCTGCAGGAAGCGTTCATGTCCGAACCTATTCTAGCATGTTTTGACCCTGAACGGCCAACCTGGCTGGAAATGGACTCTAGTGACTTTGCACTAGGAGCCGTCCTCTCTCAGTTTTGTGAAGATGAGAGATGGCATCGAGTGGCATATTATAGTTGGACGTTTCCACCAGCGGAGATTAATTATGAAGTCCATGATAAGGAAATGACTTCTATCGTAGCAGCAGTCAAAGAATGGGATCATCTGCTATGCTCGGTAATGGACTATTTGGTGATCTATATGCATCATAAGAATTTGGAGTACTGGAATAGTACCAAGGTCCTTAACCGCAGGTAGCACCACTGGGCTGAGTTCCTACAACCGTTTAACTTCAAGATGGTTTACAGTGAAGGACGGTTAAATGAGCAGGCTGATGCTTTGTCGCGGTATAGGGACTGCCGCCGTGAAGGGGGGAGTGAGTTTCCACCAGAGTCGTTTTTTCACATCAGACCGTGGGTTGGGGTCCAGGAACGGGACATCTTGCGACCACAGGTGTTGCAAGTCTGCCAAGGGTTTCGGCCCCAGTCTTCCTTTTTGGGTCACCTGAAGGAAGTGAGACAACAGGATCAGGAATGCTTGAGAATCCTGCAGGCAATGACTTCCGGTGACAAAGAGGTTGACCGGCACTTCAGGAGGGAAAAAGGCTTACTCCGGTACAAGAACAGGTGGTATGTTCCCGAGGGTCAGAATTTGAAACAGACAATTATGGAGGCTGAACATGACTCATGAACTGCGGGATGCTTCAGGACTTACAAAACCATTGGCAGGGTTAGGGCTAACTTTTATTGGCCGCAGAGAGACGAGCACATCACAGACTATGTACGAACATGTGATGCATGCCAAAGGAATAAGTCCATCAGCCATAAGAAGTTTGATCTGCTGGAACCCATTGATGTTCCAATTTGGCCTTGGACAGCGATTTCAATGGACTTCATTGTAGCGGTGCCAGAGGCAGAAGGGTATACTAAAATCTGGGTCATCGTGGCCAGATTTTCGAAAATGGCACACTTCATACCCCTGACCACTGAGGTACCTACCAAGGAGCTTGCCTTGATATTCGTGAAGGAAGTTTGGTGCATTCATAGAGTCCCAGAGTCAATCATCCCTGACCAAGATAGCCGATTCACATCCAAGTTCTGGATAAGTCTAATGCACATGTTGTAAGTGAAAGTGAATATTTCAACTACATTCCATCCTAAGACTAACGGGCAAACTAAGAGGGTTGATCAGACGCTACAGGAATTTTTGCGTAGTTACTACTCTAAACAACAAGATGACTGGGTTTTGCTACTGCCTCTTGCGGAGTATCCCTACAATACCATGACGTCGGAATCCACCAGACTGTCGACATTCGAGATTAACTATGGCTTTAATCCGCGGACAAACTGCTCAGGTGTAGTGTCTAGCAATCAAGGGATACACCCTAGTAGTGAGCCCTTGGTTAAGGAATGGGAATGAACCTGGCAAGAGGTTCGAGACACGTTTCAGCGGACACAGGAATGGCAACGGAAATGGCATAACCAGAAAAAGGTTGCCATCACCGGACTACATTAGCTGGGAGGTTGTGGCCACTGGATGGCCTACGAAAGTGGACGGCGTGATGTTAAATAGAAAAAACATCTGCACTAAGCCTCCGATAGAGACTCAGGACCACCGAATGTTTAGCCCATTTGTGGTCAAGTGTCGGGTGGGTACACCAGCATACAAGCTCCGGTGGCCCACCAGATGGCTCATTCACTCAGTTTGCAAGATCACATTGCTGGAACCATATCGCGAGTATCCAGGATCAGGTAGGTTCAAGGAGATTCCCACCCCGGAACTTGTAGACAATGAGCCAAGTTACGTTATCGAAGCCGTGTTGGAGGATTGGCAGTACGGTGGAGAAAGGGTAAGGTTTCCTGCCCGCTTCATCCAGTACCTGGTTTCGTGGGAAGGCTAGAGAGTGGAGGAGAACTCCTGGTAGCTCTATGAGATGCTAGACGGGACAGGCTTGCAGGCCATTTTGGATTTCCACTAAAGGTATTCATCCAAACCCAGGAACTGTAGGGTGTTGGGGGAAGGGGGTCACGGAAATAAAAGACGACGTGGACAGTCGGGGATGGACCGTAGAGAAGAGGGGAGTGATGTAACGACCCAGCATACATGAGCTATGGCAACTAGAACCTACACCCATACAGGCAGCCAGGAGGCGAACTGGTAGGAACCGGCAGGCAAGAAAGGCCTTGACCAATGGAGACCCAATGGCCTGGAATTCGAGATCAACTGCACTAGCTGTCTCAGGTACCTAGGTACTTGAATCCACCCGGAAGCGGTGTCAGCGTACTTAGGGACCTTGAAGGGACAGTTACTCCACTAGGCTGGGTAACTGGGTAAAGGTCGGAAAGGTCTATCTCCAGCAACGGCATAGCCAGGGTAACAGGGTAAAGTCCCCTTGTCCAGCAGGCAAGGTTACCCTACCCTCATGATCAGGTTACCCTGCCTAAAATCCTGAGTTACCCTACTGTTCAATATGAAGTCCTTCTTGAGGTCTGGAAAAATGACAACAATGTTTGTCATGTGAAACGAGGCATAATACTAGAATCTGGGGTTCCGAGAGATGCTATTGGGCGAGCTACACAGCTCCGAAGAAGCTGTAAATTGGACACATTATTACTGTCATGCCCCGCCAGCTACACCTTGAGTCCCGGACGTCATGGGCCAACGGGTGTATAGCTGTGCGCAGTCTAAGAAAGAAGAATCTTTGGAGACCGGCTTGCAACACTATATAGGTCGCTGCCGTCTAGTCGACTGTAGGCTGTGTGCAGGATATACAAGGGGGCATAGGGTGGAAGGTGGAGTACCTCCTCCAAGTTGTTCAGACTAAAGGGGACCAAAAGTGACGGAGTCAATGGGAGTTAACCATGGGGGTCACGAAGGTAGTCCCAGGTGGTGCCAGGGCGACGGGCAGAGTTTTATAGCCACCCAGCCCGAATGTGCTCCCAACGCCACAGGATCTGAAAGGGAAGTGCAGAGACACTAAACGCATGGTTTCTACCACAGGCAAGGTGGATCCGAGGTGGTGGTCATAGGTAGCGCCCATTGGATCACGGCTGGACCACCTGGTACTGTGGAAGACACTGGAAGCCCGAGACTCGCAGATAGTAGAAAAATGAACTGCTTACAGTAGCTTCTGGGGTCAAGTAGAGACCACTACATATGGGAAGAGTGTCATAGATAGTCCCTTTCATGGGATGTCTTGACTGTTAGGCACTGGCAAGGCACCGATGCAATCAGGTTTTCACTCCGGCGGCCAAATTGGAAATGCCCTGCAGAAACGATACTTGCATGCGGTGAACCCCAACTACAGTATGTCAACACTTGCATGCCTGAAGGGTGTGCTAGGAGATGTGTCGGACCACCCTTAGTGGAGAAGGAAGTACTCAAATAGTTGGAGTAAACTGATGAAGGAGATTCTGGCATAAGATAAAACTACTTGAACGTCTATGCAAGAACTCTCCTACTCCAACAATTAATCCTCACGAGACCTTAATTGAGTGAAGCGTCAGGCTTAATGATATTAAGTTTTACCGTTTACTTTACTCTTACATGGTGTGAGCTTTGGTGATAAGTTTGAAGTTGTTCTGTGCAGTAGCACTCTTGGGATCCATCTTCGTAGCGGAGCTCCCATTACATGTGCTGATGTTAGAGGCTGTGCCCCTACCCCCGCTCGCCTATACCAAGCCCGAGGACTTCGGCAGGGAATTGCCTATGAGAACCTGAGACAACCAATGGAGGGCGTATCTGAGCCCTGTTGCTATATGGATGTTGGAAAGCCTGAAAGGTGACCACCACAGCTATACCTCCTCCATCACAAGAGCATCTACAAGCTCCTTATCCCTTCCCCCCTCCATGGTCCACAGTCGTTCGGGCAGCCCCACAGTCAGGCTAACTGGTGGATGTCGAGTAAGGAAAAGGACATCCAAACCAAAAGCTATTACAGCCCCGGATATGCCTGACCCAACTCCTTGACCGACCCCTGCCCTATTTATCCCTCCGGGGACACCTTCAGTTGCAACTCCCATACCTCCCATAGCTGCCCCAAGACCCACTCCTCCACCAGTCCCTGATACCTTTCCTACTGGGTGCTTCCCACGGGCAGTAGTCGCAACCCCAGGCTTCCGGCCAGTGTGTACGGCATGACCTGGATTCTCAGAACAGGTACCACGCGAGCACCCGAGGCTCCATTACGCGGGACTCCAATCCCAGGACCCTGGACACCTGCTCGCTCAACTCCTTGGGCACCGGTGATACCCTCTGCCCCCACGAAACTGACTCTGCGCTCTGGTCTGTCCACTATCACGAGTGGCGACATGGACAGCCCTGACAAGTTTGGTCTGTCAGGCTGTAAGTCGGAAGAAACCCAAATGGAGTGGATTTATTACCAGTCATATGAGTATAGGAAGGGAACCCGCATCCCGGTGAGGCATAGCAGAAGGCAGAAGGAAGGAGATGGGTGACCAACATGTGTATATTGTGGGTCATGGAGGCATTCTGGCCCCTCGATGCAACCCCTGAGTTGTTCAGAGCTGCAGACATTTCTGTGGATAATCCGGGCGGCTCCAAACCCAACTCCTGAGTGTGGGCGATACCCTGTTCCACCACCACTGGCATCACAACCATCTGGGGCTAACCCCCCAGAGGATGGGAACCATGATGGCCAGGAGAAGCAGCTTGATAGGTACAATGGACCCCAGGAATCCCAAGGCGGGAACATCGGAGGTAGTTGGGACGGAAATGCACCACCGGGAGCAGGTAGAGATGTGCAGGACTCTGACCATGCCGGTGCAGATAATGATAACGACATGGGTTTTTTCCCAGATTTGACACCCTTTCTCAGAGCTTGCATGGATAACTTGAGTAACGAGAAGAACTGACGGTAGGACTGCCGGGCAAAGGGGCTAGCGAGACCTTTGAGGGGTACCTGTTCCGCCCCTAGGCTGATACCGAAACACCAGCAGAAGAAGCCGGAAAAGCCACGTGGAATGCCTCCATTTAAGTGCAAAGTTACGGAACTCGCGAGCTTCGTAACCTTGGTAGAGTTCAAATGCAATACTTTGTGGATTGAAAGTTAACGGATATGGATAAGGTACACTTTGGTGATCCGCCTTCTTGAAGACTCAGCCTGGGCATGGTACCTGGGGTTACATGGGTACGTTAACAAGGAAGCTGCGAAGCATACTGGTATACCTGTAAAGGACAGGAACCCCTTACGAACATGGAAGGGGTTCTGAGAACGACTGGAATGAGGTTTCAACAGAGACCAGGCCAAGCGAGATCGATCCCTTCCCGAGTCGCGAGACCATGTACTGAAGCCACATCACATCACTGAGTATCCAGACAAGATGATTGACTACATGTATAAGCTTGGCAATTCAGATCTAGTGCAGGTACGAGACAAGGTTCGATCAAGCATCACGCAAGCGGTTCGGAGTATGTGGGCACTTGAGGAGGTACATCCGACCGACCTGAACAAATACCTTGATATTCTCCCCAAGGTCGGGCGTACACTGTAAGACAACAACCAGTTCAGTGACCATGCCATCGACCCTGCCCGATGGTCTCAGCCCTCAGATTATAAGAAGGATAGACCCTCGACGTCTGGCAGATTCAAGAAGAAGGAGAAAGGTTCGGGCAGGCAGAACTGGCGGTCTGCCAAACCTACTAGTTTCAACATAGGGAAACAAGCAAAGCTGGTGACTTCTGAGTATGCACTGGCACATAAGGAAATCGTGTCAATGTTGACTGAACATTAGAGGAAGCACAACCAGTGCACCAACTGCGGACAAACTGGACGCTTCTGGAGAAAGTGCACTACAACATCCGCGCTGGTTAGTTCATCCAAGCAGGCTCTTGGGTTGAAACTGTCAGCCCCGGTAAGCAGGCCTTCAGGTACGGACCAGTAGATAGAGCGCATTGAAGCACCACCTCCGGCCTCCTCATCAAAGATATTGGAAGTCTGCCAGGCATCACCTAATATAATGGAGGTTGATAATGACGGCTCAGAAAAGAAAAAAACCAATAAAAATAAGGAAAAAACCTCGCTGACCAATATCTATAGACCCACAAGGGATGGAGACAAGAACCTAGGAAGTGGTTCTGGGATGGGTAAGTACCCCTGTACTGCCTGGACAAACATAATACTAACAGCACCCAGGGGGTGTTGGAAGGTAGATGTTTAGGGCCATGCGCGGTGGACTAGGTGATCTTTCCTTTGTCAGGTTTCTGATTATTTCCTTGGTTCTAGTTACAAGTATTTCTTTCAGGATTTCCCTGGCTGGATGGGTGTGTCTCGGGAAATTGTTATCTTTGGTATAAGAGGGAATTGGTTCGGGTAGGACTTGAGCAAATAACGGCATTATTGTCATGTTTACCTGAGGAGGGTTTAGGACCCGAAATCATGTTACCATGATAGTAAACACCCTAGCAATTGTGACAGCAAATTCCAATCCGCAAAGATTTACTGACCCCTTGTGGCCGCTGTTGTGTCAGAAGGTAAGAGACCCCAAAACCTTCCCCAAGTCAAGATGACTAAACCCCTAAGATATGTGAAGAGGCAGAATCGTAACAACTTTCCTCGTCACACCAAGTCTATCCACCTGCAGGTGAAAGTAGACTAGAAGATTGGAGCATGACAAGTAAGTGCAGAAGCGCTCTTGTTGCTGGATAGTGGAGCTACAGGGTTGGTGCTTAGCAGATGATGGGTCAAACAGACCCAGGCACCTTGTGTATGACAAAAGGTGCACGTACCGATAAGCGATGCACGTAGGAATCATATTCCTGGGTCAGGTGTGCACTATACCAAGTCATTGGAAATGAGGATAGGCAACTGTCATAATGACACACGCTTTAAAGTCGCAGACATGCCCGACACAAAGGGGAACGGGGACCTACCTATGCCATGACTGAAGGACCATAACCCAGACATAGGTTGGAAAACAGGATCACTACCCTGGCGCTCAGATTTCGGCAAGGCTAACTGCCTGGCAGAGCAGAGGCAGTTGGTGTTCATGACAGATGAAGAACTGAGAGCTGAAGATCCATGGAATGTGTACCTGTTGGGAGTTGTACAATTCTCCTATGAGGAGGGCGCTGACACTACTATCAAGCTACTCCGCGAGTATAAGGACTGCGGGAATATCTTAAGTCAAGAACTGATTGAGGCATTGCCGGAGCACGCGAAGTACCATCATACAATCGAGTTGCACCCCGGAACTCAACCTCCTTTTGGGCTTATCTATCCGTTATCAGAAAAGGAGCTTAAGGCACTCCGCGAATATCGCAACAAGATGCTGCGAATGGGAAAGCTATGGCGATCCAGTTCCTCTGCAGTAGCCCCTATCCTCTTTGTGCCAAAACCAGAGGGCACATTAAGATTGGTAATAGTTTACTGAGGGCTAAATAAAATCATGGTTAAGAGTAAGTATCCTCTACCTTTGATGAACGAACTCAGAGATCGACTCGGAAAATCCATTGTGTTCGCTCAGTGGGACCTGAAGAATGGCTACTACCTTCTGAGGATGGCAGAAGGCGGGGAATGGAAGACAGCTTTCCACTGCAGATACGGACTGTATGAATACACAGTCATGTTGTTCGGGTTGTGTAATGGGCCGGCAAGTTTCCAGAGCATGATAAACGAGGTCTTTCATGACCTCTTGGATGAGGGAGTCATTGCATACCTGGATGATATCCTGATCTACTCTAAGACCATGGAGAAACATATACCACTAGTGAGAAGAGTAATGGAGAAGTTTCGGAAAGCAAGACTATGCCTGAGCATGAAGAAGTCAAGTGTCTACCAACAGGAAGTCGACTTCCACAGATACAAGATCTATGGTATGAGGATCTCTATGAGGTTGGACAAGGTGCAAACAATCAGGGATTGGGCACCTCTGACATGTGTCGTCAATGTTCAAAGATCTATGGGCTTTGCCAACTTCCATCATCGGTTCATAGAGGGTTTCAGCAAGATAGCAAAACCTCTGGCGGACTTGACCAAGAAGGATGTCTGATGGGAATAGACACCTGCTTGCCAGCCAGCCTTCAATCATCTGAAGTAAGTGTTTACGTCCAAACCTATCCTACCACATTTCGACTCTGCACGACCAATGTGGCTGGAAACTGATACTAGTGACTTGGCACTAGGAGCCATCCTCTCACAGTTCTGTTATGATGAGAGATGGCATCCAGTGGCATATCATAGTTGGAAGTTTCACCCGGCAGAGATTAATTGTGATGCCCATGATAAGGAAATGACAGCTATCGTAGCAGCATTCATGGAATGGGATCATCCGCTATATTCACTAACAGACCAATTGGTCATCTACACAGATAATAAGAGTTTGCAGTACTTTAATAGTACCAATGTCCTTAGCCACGGGCAGCAGCACTGGGCTGAGTTCCTACAACCGTTTAACTTCAACCTAGTTTACCGAGAGGGGCGGTTGGATGAGAAGGCCAATGCTTTGCCACAACATAGGGACTACCACTCAGAAGCAGGGAGTGATTTTATGACACAGTCATTTTTTCGCCCTAGACAGTGGGTTGGGAGCCAGGAATGGGACATCTTGGAACAACAGGTGTTGCAGGTGTGCCAAGGATTCCAGCTCCAGTCTTCCTTTTTGGATCAAGTACAGGTAGCGATACCCCAGGACCAGGTATATTTGAGGATCCTGCAGGCAACGACTGCCGTTGACAAAGAGGCAGACCGACACTTAACAACGGGAAAGGGCTTACTCCTGTAGAAGAACAGGCAGTGTGTTTCCAAGGGTCAGAATCTGAAGCAGACAATCATAGAGGCTGAACAAGACTCACAAATCGCAGGACACTTTGGGACTTACAAAACCATTGGCAGGGTTAGGGCTAACTTCTACTGGCCGAAGATAGACGCACACATTACAGACTATGTGCGAACATGTGATGTGTGCCAAAGGAATAAGCCCATCAGGCATAAGAGGTTCAGTCGGCTGGAACCCATTGATGTTCTAATGCGGCCTCGGACAGTGATCTTGATGGACTTACTTGTAGCGCTGCCAGAGCCAGAAGGGTATACTAAAATCTGGGTCATCACGGACAGATTTTCAAAAATGGCTCCCTTTATACCCCAGACTACTGAGGTACCGATCTGGGAACTTATCTTGGTATTACTGAACGAGGTTTGACGCCTCCATGGACTGCCAGAGTCAATCATCTCAGACCGAGATAGCCGATTCACATCCAAGTTCTGAATGGGTCAAATCCACACGGTGTAAGTGAAACTGCATGTTTCAACTACATTTCAGCCTGAGACTGACGAGCAAAGTGAGAGGGTTAATCCCACTTGAGAGAAGTACTTGCGTAGCTACTGCTATTACCAATCAGATGACTACGTTACGCTACTACCTCTTGCGGAATGTATGTATAATACCTCAACATCAGAATCCACCAGATTGTCACTGTTCAAGGTTAACAACGGGTTTGATCCACGGACAAACTGGTCAGATGTAGGGTCTCATAATCCAGGGATAGATCCTTGTAGTGAGCTCTTAGGTACGGAGTGGGAAGGAACCTGTCAAGAGATTCGAGTAATGATCCAGTGGGCACCGGAACGGCAACGGAAATAGCACGGCCAGAAAAGGTTGCCATTACCAGACTACGTCATCTGGGAGGTTGTGGCCGCTGGGTGGGGTACGTAATCGCACCGCGTGATATTAGACAGAAAGAAACTTGCGTACCAAGCATCGGATGGAGAAGCTGGACCACCAGATATTTGTCCCCTTCATGGTCAATCGTCAGGTGGGTACGCAAGGATACAAACTGCAATTGCCCGCCAAATAGAGCATCCACCCAGTTTTAAATGGCACGTTGCTAGAACCATATTATGAGGATCCAGCATCGGGTAGGGTCAAGGAGATCCCTACCGCGGAACTTGTGGACAATGAGCCAAGTTACGTTATTGAAGCAATGTTGGCCAATCGGTGGTATGAACGAGCAAAGGGGAAGTTCCCGTCATGCTTCGTCCAGTACCTGGTTTCATGGGAAGGCTATGGAGCGCGGGAGAACTCATAGGAGGCCCATGAGATGCTAGAAGGGACAGGGTTACAGGCTATTCAGGATTGCCACCAAAGATATCCATCCGAGCCAAGGGACTATAGTGTCTTGGGGGAAGCAAGGCGGGGAAATAAGAGATGATACAAGCGGTCCAGGACGGACCATAGAGAACAGGGGAGTGATGTAAAGACCCAGCTTACATGGGCTATGGCAGCCAGATCCTACACTGATACAGGCAGCCAGGAGGCAAACTGGTAGGAAGCGGCAGGCAAGGACGACCTGGACCAGCGGAGACCCGATGGCCCGGGCTCCGTGATAAACAGAACCAGCTGGCCAAGATACCTAGGTACTTCGATACACCAGGAAGCGGTGTCAGTGTAGTTAGAGACATCTGAAGAGGCAGTTACTGCGCCAGGCCGGGTAACTGGGTAAAGGTCAGAAAGGTCTATCTCCGGCAACGGAATAGACAGGGTAACTGGGTAAAATCCCCTGGTCCGGCGGGCAAGGTTGTCCTATCCCCGGCATCTGGTTACCCTGCCTTGGGGCTCAGGTTACCCTGCCAAAAGTCCTGAGTTACCCCACCTTTCAATACAAAGTCCCTGGGGAAGTTTGGGAAAAATGACCAGAATATTTGTCACATGAAACCACACAGAGTACTGGAATCTGGAGTTCCGGGAGATGCTATTAGGCAAGCTATGCAGCTCCGAAGAAGCTGTAAATTGGAGACATTATTCCTACCATGCCCCTCCGGTCCCGCCTGGAGGTCCAGATGTCATGGGAAAAGAGAGGTGTAGTTGTGCGCAGTCTAGCAGAGAAGAGTCTTTGGATCCCTCCTTGCAACACCATATAGGTCGCCGCCGTTCAGTCCACTGTACGCTGTTCGCAGGGTGTATTAGGAGGTATAGGGCGGAAGGTGGAGTACCTCCTCCAGGTTGTTCAGAGTAAAACAGGCTAAAGGTGATGGAGTTAGCGGGAGCTAATCAAGTGGGTCCCGAAGGTAGTCCCAGGTAGTGCCCGGGCGACCAGGAGAGTTTTACACCTACCAAACCCGCATCTATCCCCCACACCATAGGCTCTAAAAGGGAAGTGCAGAGACACTAAACGCATGATTCCTACAACAGGTAAGGTGGACCTGAGGTGGTGGTCATGGGTAGCGCCCATTGGATCACTCCCGGATCACCATTTACTGTGGAAGACACCGCAAACCTGAGACTCGTAAATAGTCGATAGACAAACTGCACACAGGAGCTTCCGCGGTCAAGTAGATATCACTGC
Organism: Tuber magnatum; assembly: GCA_003182015.1. NCBI lineage: Eukaryota > Fungi > Ascomycota > Pezizomycetes > Pezizales > Tuberaceae > Tuber > Tuber magnatum. The sequence continues at coordinate 1,795,704 of PYWC01000013.1, forward strand.
ACATAGGAAGGGTGTCATAGATAGACCTGTTTATCAGGCGTCTTGACTGTTGGCCACTGGCCAGGCACTGATGCGAAGAGGTTTTCATTCTGGCAGGCAGATTGAGAATGCGCTACAGGAACCATAACCGCTAGACCTGAACGCCGACTAGTGTGTGTCGACAGTTGCATGCCTGAAGGGTGTGCTAGGAGACATGTCGGACCACGCTTAGCAGAGAAGGGTCTGCTTGAATAGTTAGAGTAAACTGATGGGGGAGTTTCTGGCATAAGATGAAACTACTTGAACGTCTATGTGAGAACTCTCCTACTCCAACAATCAATCCTCTGGAGACCTTAATTGAGTGAACCGTCAGGCTTAACGATATTAAGTTTTACAGTTTACTTTACTCTTACATTGTGTGAACCTTTGGCGGTAAGTTTGGAGTTGTTCGGTGCAGTCACACCCTTGGGATCCATCTTCCTAGGAGAGCCCCCATTACAAACTGCTTGTATACTCGCTCTTCACATCAACCCTAACCCTTTGACTCACACCTACAAGTCACTTGCCCTAGTCCAGTGTGCTAAGTGCATCTTATACATAGGACCCATGGCTCACCATCAGAGTCAGGTGCAAAAGTCAAAACATCATACGACCACGCAACTAGGAGTCACCCCAGCGTATCAACTAATCATAACCTACCAACAACTTAGAACTGTGAGTCGGGTAAGGTCCAATGACCCCAACTGGGAGTAAAGGTACAAAAGCATAATTAATCTGCATTGCAGGTAAGGCTTACCAATCAGCCTTTCCAGTCCGCCTTACTTAGTTCCCCCAACATTCCATTCTCAGTCTTCCATGACATAAGGAACCTTTCTCCTATATTACCATTTGTGACATTAGCTCCCCTCTCCCTCTAGCTCGAGTCCCATCAGACTATGGCCACAGCATCAGGGTACTCCCAATGCCTTTGCCCATCCCCCCAACATCCTGCGGGGTCTTCGTTCATGCTGCCAATTCCCTCTTAGTTCTTGGAGTGCAGTGTTTATGACTTTAATCATTCGCTGCTAGGCTGTGATCATTTATGGTTAGGCATCAATGGTCATTCGTTGGTTGCTAATAGCCTCTTGGGTCTTGTACAGCGGTCTCTATAGGTCATCGACCTGTCAGTCTGGGCCATCTCGGTCTGAGACCATTTCCATGTTTTCTTTTCCCCCTTCTTACTCATGTCATGCTCTCACAGCTATCCTCTGCATCCTCATTTTTTTCTGGCCCCTCTTTAGCGGCTTCTCACTTGCATCCTTTTATGAGTAATACCCTGCCCTTGTATTCTCCATGTTCTGTGTCTTGGACCGATCCCGCTAGCACTACTGCCACCTGTCCTTTTCATGTACTTCTGGTCTATTCCCGAGGGTCCTCAGGGCTAGTGGGAGCTATCCTTGTCCTGGCTTGTCACTTAGGTGCACCCAGTACCTATTATCATAGCAGCCAGTCCATCACATGCCATTGTGTTCCCCTCATTTCTTCGCCTCACCTTGCCTTTCATCCAGCATGGCTTCAAAAGGCCACTTATAACTGAGGCTAGGAAGAGTGATGTTATGGAGGAAACTCATCCTGGTATTCCATCCATCCTATGGCCTCAAGGGAGAAGACTTAGTCTATGTGATTTCAATTTTGACCCACCCAGGGTTTGTGGGGGTATCATCGGTGGAAGTGGCTAATTGCGAGTTCTACATTCTCGAAGTTGTTTGCAGAGTACTAGGCATTGTCATGTTCTGCAGAGTAGCTGGGCCACTGGGCTTGATATTGCAGCTCTCCGTAGTAACGTCTTGTGTCCACTATTTCGCCCAGGTCGTATTCGTCTTCTCCATTGATCACGAGAGGCTAAGGGGGAAGTGTATCTTGCAAACGGAATTGGTTGTCTGAGTAGAGTTCGAGGGGTGAGAGGTGGACGGTGTTGTGCATGGCCATTTGTGGCAGTAGGTTGCGCATATAACTGCAACTCCACACTTTCCCCAAGATCTTGAATGATCTGATTTTCTCATAGTCCAGTTTCTTCAACAGTCTCATGGTTTGTATCTTTCGGGTAATAACCATACTATATCCTCAGATTGTAGGTTTCAATCAGGCCTTCTCTGTTAATTGTGGTTTTTCTTGTGTTGGAGTTGTGCCATAATGGACTACATTCACAATACTTCATGCAGTGATGCCATATCATCAGTGCTTGTTACCTTGCCTTTGGTCAAATAACCTATGGCTTCATGTTCTTCATTCGGTCCGCAATTTGCCTCGAATAGCATGTTCTATACCATTTCTTGTCCTCCATTTTTATAGATGAATTCCGCTATTGGTAGAAGTTCATTCCACTTGTTCTAATGATAGTTCATATATATAAATGGATATTGCTCCCGTATTCCATTGATCACTTCAGTTTGTCCGTCCATTCATGGGTAGAACACTGTGCTCAGTCTCGCTTGGATTCCTAGCCTTTCCATCACCCACCTCCATGCTTCAGAAGTAAATGCAGATCCTCCCTGTAACGACCCAGCATACATGAGCTATGACAGCCAGAACCTATACCCATACAGGTAGCCCAGGGGCAAACTGGTAGGAACCGGCAGGCAAGGAAGACCTTGACCTATGGAGGCCCGATGGCCCAAGCTCTAAGACGAACAGAAATAGCTTGCAAGAGTACATAGATACTTGGATACACCCTGGAGGGGTGTCACCCTACTTAGAGACCTCTGAAGGGGCAGTTACTCCCCGAGGACAGGTAACTGGGGAAAGATCTATCTCCGGTGAAGGGATAGACAGGGTAACAGGGTAAAGTCCCCTTGTCTAGCGGGCAAGGTTACCCTACCTTCAGGATCAGGTTACCCTGCCTTGGGGCTCAGGTTACCCTGCCAAAGGTCCTGAGTTACCCTGCCTTTCAAGATGAAGTCCCACGGGGAGTTCAGGAAAATTGATGAGAATGTTTGTCATGCAAAACCACACACAATACTGGAATCTGGGGTTCCGGGAGATGCTATTGGGCGCGCTATACAGCTCCGAAGAAGCTGTAAATCGGAGACATTATTCCTATCATGCCCCTCCGGCCCCGCCTTGAGGCCCGGACGTCATGGGCAAATGGGTGTGTAGTTGTGCGCAGTGTATCAAAGAGGGATCCTTGAAGACCTGCCTGCAACACCGTATACGTTGCTGCCGTCCGGTCGACCGTAAGCTGTTCGCAGGATATAAAAGGGGGCATAGGATGAAAGGTGAAGTACCTCCTCCAAGTTGTTCGGAGTAAAACGGACCAAAACTAACGGAGTTAATGGGAGTTAGCCGTCGGGGTCCCAAAGGTAGTCCCAGGTGGTGCCGGGGCGACTGGGGGAGTTTTACACCTACCAAGTCCCAACATGGCCCCAACGCCATAGGCTCTGAAGGGGAAGTGCAGAGACACTAAACCCATGATTCCCACCAGAGGTAAGGTGGATCCGAGGTAGTGGTCATGGGTAGCGCCCATTGGATTACTCCTGGACCACCAGATACTGCGGAAGACACCCGAAGCCCAAGACTCGTAAACAGTAGATAGATAAACCGCTCACAGTAGGTTCCAGGGTCAAGTGGGGACCGTTGCATATGGGAAGAGTGTTATAGAAAGTCCTGTTCATGCGGTGTCTTGACTGTTAGCCACTGGCAAGGCACCGATGCAAAGAGGTTTTCACTGCAGCAACCAAATTGAGAATGCGCTGCAGAAACGTTACTCACATAAGTTGGATGCCAACTAGAGTCTGTCGACACTTGCATGCCCAAAAGGGAGGTGCTAGCAGATGTGTTGGACCACCCTTAGCGGAGAAGGGTGTGCTCGAATACTTGGAGTAAACTGATGGGGGAGTTTCTGGTATAAGATAAAACTACTTGAACATCTATGCTAGAACTCTCCTACTCCAACAATCAATCCTCTCGAGACATTAATTGAGTGAAGCATCAGGCTTAACGATATTAGGTTTTACCATTTACTTTACTCTTACATTTTGTGAATCTTTGGCGAATAAGTTTGAAGTTGTTCAGTGCGGTCGCACCGTTGGGATCCATCTTCCTAGGGGAGCACCCGTTACAGTATATCGTTAAGTGACCTCCTCACTTCACTCCTCTCCTGATTAATTGTTTTCGACCTTTGGCACTAACCTTGCATGAATACTGGTAACCTTGTTCAGAACAAGTAGCCCAGGTTGGAAAGCGCGATGTCTCGTACCGTACTTCGAGCCACAATGGAATCCAACTCGGATTCAGACCTTGACCTTGACGATCATGCCGCCAACATCTTTCGCGCATCGGTTTTGGCTGGTGTTCGGGGTATCGAATAGGACGGTCACCAGTTGCTTTTAGAGGCTGCCCCTATTCAGTTACCTGTTGAATGCCTTGATCTCATGATTACAGACCCTCGCGCTGCGGCGCTCTCATTGTTCCAAGACCATGACCTTGTCCGCAACATGACTTCTCCACTGCTAGGAGGGGTCGCCTTTAGCGAGTTCTCGCGCAAGTTCGTCGAGCCTTACATCGTCTGGGAAGCATCCTGGTCAATTGACGAGACGAAGCGGGAACTACGGAATTGGAACACCCAGCCACAGCAGGTGTTCAGAAGCCAGATCACTACGGCAGTGGTGCAATGGGTGAAGGTGCAGCAGGAGTCATACCTGCGGATGATACGGGATCAACACGCATTAAAGACCCGGATGACAGCGTTGGAGAAGGCTTTTGTAGGAGGGTATAGTATTGATGCGGAGAACAATGTACTGATATTAGAGGCTGAGCCCCCACTCCTACTCGTCCATACCAAGCCCGAGAACCGTTGCATGGAATTGGCCATGAGGGCCCGAGATGACCAATGGAGGGCGTATTTAAGCCCAATCGGTACACCGATGTTGGAAAGCCTGAAAGGTGATGGCTATGGTTATACCTCCTCCTTCTCAAGAGCATCTACAGGCTCTCTGTCGGTCCCTCCCTCGATCGCCTGCAGCCGTGCAGGCAGCCCCACCGTCAGTCCAACGGATGGACGTCGAGTAAGGAAAAGGACGTCCAAACCGAAGGGCATTACGGCCCCAGACACGCCAGACACAACTCCTCGTTCGACCTCTGCTACAATTGTCCCCCTGGGGGCACCTTCCATTGCAACCCCCATACTGCCCATAGCTGCTCCAAGACCCACTCCTATTCCAGTCCCTCCACCAGTCGCTGACACCTTCCCTACTATGTCCTTCCAACCAGCAGTAGTGGCAACCCCAGCATTCCGGCCACAGCGTGCAGCATCACCTTGATTCTCAGAACAGGTATGACAGCAGCAAGCGCGTGCACGCGAGGCTCCATCGCGGGGGACTCCAATCTCTGGACCCGGAACACCTGCTCGTCCTATTCTATAGGCACCAGTGATACCCTTCGCACCCATGAAATCGACTCCTCCGTCCGGTTTGGCCACTATCACGAGTGGCCATTCAGACAGCCCCGACGGGTTCTGTCTGTCGCGCTGTAAATCAGAAGAAACTCAGATGGGATGGATTTATTACCATTCCTATTGGTGTCAAAAGGGAGCACAGACCCCAGTGAGGCATAGAAGCAGGCAGAAGGAAGGAGATGGACGGCCGACATGTGGGTATTGTGGGTCATGGAGGCATGCTGGCCCCCCGATGCAACCTCCAAGTTGTCCAGAGTTGCAATCATTTCTAAGGATAACCCAGGTGGCACCCAACCCAACTCCTGAGGGTGGATGACGTCCTGTTCCACCACTGGCACCGGGACCATCAGGGGCTAACCCCCTGGAGGATGGCAACCAGGGTGCCCAGGAGGAACTGTTTGATGGGTATGACAAGCCCCAGGAGTCCCAAGGTGGGAATACCGGAGGTAGTGGCCATGGAATGCGCCACCGGGAGGTGGTACAGCGGGAGCTGGTGGAGATCCAGGGGACTCTGACCATGATGGCTCAGACAATGATGATGACAGAGATTCTCTTCCTGATTTGACCCACTACCTCGGTGCTCGTCAGGATGACTGGAGCAATGAAAAGAAACAACGGTGGGACCGCCGGGCCAAGAGGCTAGCAAGAGCCCTGAGGGGCACTAGTTCAGCTCCTAGGCCTATGCCGAGACAGCGGCAAAAGAGGCTGGAAAAGCTGGGTGGCATCCCGGCATTCAAGGGTAAAGTGACCAAACACGCTGGCTTCTTGACCCTGGTTGAGGTCAAATTCAAATACTTTGCAGATTGCAAGTTAACCGATATGGATAAGGTAAACTTGGTGATCCCCCTTCTTGAAGATTCTGCCCGGGCATGGTACCTGGGGTTGCATTGACACATTAACAAGGAAGCTGCCAAGCGCACTGGCATTCCTGTAAAGGACAGTAACCCCTTGCAGACATGGAAAGGGTTCCAAGAACGCTTGGAACGAAGTTTCGGCGGAGACCAGGCCAAGCGAGATCGATCCCTTCTAGACTGGCGAGACCATCTGATGAAGCCACACTATATCAACAAGTACCTGGACAAGATAATTGACTACATGTATAAGCTTAGCTATACAGACCCTGTGCAGGTACGAGACAAGGTTCGATCAGACATCACTCAAGACGTCCGGAATGTGTGGGCACTTAAGGAGCCCCATCCGACCGACCTGAACAAGTACCTTAATCTTCTGCGGAAGGTTGGGCACACACTGGAAGACAACAACCAGTTCAACAACTGTGTCATTTACCCCGCCCCATGGTCGCAGCCCACCAACAAGAAGGAAGATAGATCCTCCACGTGTGGCAGATTTAAGAAGAAGGAGAAAGGTTCAGGCAGACAAAGCCAAAGGTCTGCCAAACCTACTAATTTCAATGCGGGGAAACAGGCAAAGTCAGGGACTTCTGAGTATGCGATAGCGTACAAGGAAATCCCGTCGACTTTCACCCAACATCGGAGGAAGCACAACCAGTGCACCAAATGCGGACAAACCGGACACTTCTGGAGAAAGTGTACCACAACATCTCCGGTTGTCAGTCCATCCAAACAGGCTCGTGGATTGAAAAAGGTCAGCCCCGGTAAGCGAGCCCTCGGGTACGGACAAGCAGTTGAAGTGTATTGAAGTGCCACCCCCGGCCTCCTCGCCAAAGATCTTAGAAATCTGCCAGGCATCACCTCAGATTATGGAGGTTGATACTGACGGCTCAGAATAGGTAAGAACCCATTCTGCTTAAGGCATAACCTTGCTGACCCACATCCACAGGCCCATGAGGAATGGATATAAGAACCTAGGAAATGGTTCTGGGATGGGTAAGTACCCCTCTACTGCCTGGACGAACTTTATACTGACTGCACCCAGAGGGTGTTGGCAGGTAGATGTTTGGGGCAGCGCGCGGTAGACTGGGTGATCTTTCCTTTGTTGGGTTCCTGGTTATTTCCTTTGTTCTAGTCATGAGTATTTCTTTCCGGATTTCCTTGGTGGGATGAGCGCGTCGGGGGACATTGTTTCGGTTAAGGCTGGATGAGGTCTTGCTAGAGGAGATGCTCGACATTGGGGAAGCAGCTTATTGCTTCGCTTGGAACCGGTCCAATAGCGGACCTCTACCAACCTCGCGAAATTGTTATCTTAATAGAAGAGGGAATTGGTTCAGGCATGACTTGATCAAATAAAAACGTTGTTTACAAGTTTATCTTAGCAGGGTTTAGTACCCGAAATCAAGCTGGCGTGATAGTAAACACCCTAGCAATTGTGACACCGAATATTCCAAATCCCTAGAATCCTTACCGTCCCATTGTGGCCGCTCTTGTGTCGAATGGCAAGAGACCCCCGAATTAGTAAGACAAGATGACTAAGCCCCTAAGAGAAGCAAACAGGCAGAAATGTGACAACTTGCCTCGTCACACTAAGTCTATCCACCTGCGGGTGAAACCAGACTGGAAGATTGGAGCGCGACAAGTAAGCGCGAAGGTGCTATGGTTGCTGGACAGTGGGGCTGCTGGGCCGGTGCTTAGTAGCCGATGGGTTAAGCAAACTCAGGCACCTTGTGTACGACGAAAGGTACATGTGCCAATAAGTGATGCAAATGGAAATCACATTCCAGGGTCAGGTCTGCACTATACTAAGTCATTGGAGATGAAGATAGGCGACCACCACAATAAGATGCGCTTTGAGGTCGCGGACATGCCCGACACAAAGGTGGACGGGTACCTACCTATGTCATGGCTGTAGGACCATAACCCTGACATAGATTAGAAAACGGGATCACTAACCTGGGGCTCAGATTTCTGCAAGGCCAACTGCCTAGCAGAGCAGGGGCGGTTAGTATTCATGTCAGATGAAGAACTGTTAGCTGAAGAGCCTAGTAATGTGTACCAGTTGGGCCTTGTGCAATTCTCCGATGAGGAAGGGGCTGACATTACGGTTAAGCTACTCCCCGCGTATAAGGACTACGCGGATATCTTCAGTCAGGAACAGATTGAGGCATTACTGGAGCACCCAAAGTATGATCATATGATCGAGTTGCAGCCCAGGACTCAAGCTCTGTTCGGGCCTATCTATCCACTATCGGAAAAGGAGCTTGAGGCACACCGGGAATATCACACTGACATGCTACGAACAGGAAAGCTACGGCGATGCAGTTCATTGGCAGCAGCCCCTATCCTCTTCGTGCCAAAAGCAGATGGTACATTAAGACTGGTCATAGGTTCCCGAGGGTTGAACAAAATCATGGTTAAGAGTAAGTATCCTCCGCCGTTGATGAACAAGCTGTGAGGTAGGTTAGAGAAAGCCGCTGTGTTCACGAAGTTGGACTTGAAGAACGGCTACTATCTTCTGAGGATGGCAGAAGGTGAAGAATGGAAGACGGCCTTCCGGTGTAGGTATGGACTGTATGAGTACACGGTCAGGCCATTTGGGTTATGTAACGCCTCGGCAACTTTCCAGAGCATGATAAATGAGGCCTTCTGGGACCTCATGGATGAAGGAGTCATTGCATACATGGATGACATCTTAATCTACTCCGAAACTAGGGAAGAGCATGTCGCAATAGTAAGACCTGTGATGTAGAAATTGCAGAAGGCCAGACTGTGTGTAAGCATGAAGAAGTCCAGTTTCCACCAGCGGGAAGTCGAATTCCGCGGATATAAGATCTCCGATATGGGGATCTCTATGTTGTCGGAGAAGGTGCAAACAATCAGGGATTGGTTACCTCCGACGTGCGTCATTGACGTTCAAAGCTTTATGGGCTTTGCCAACTTCTATCGTCGGTTCATAGAGGGTTTCAGTAAGATAGCAAAACCTCTGACAGACTTGACGAAGAAGAATCTCCAATGGGAATGGACGCCTGCTTGCCAGCAGGCCTTCGATCATCTGAAGGAAGCATTCACATCCAAACCTATACTAGGACATTTTGACCCTGAACGGCCACCCAGGCTGGAAACCGGCACTAGGGACTTCGCTCTAGGAGCCGTCCTCTGCCAGTTTTGTGCAGATGAGAGATGGCATCCAGTGGCCTACCATAGTAGAAAGTTTCACCCAGCGGAAATTAATTATGATGTCCATGATAAGGAAATGACTGCTATCGTAGCGGCGTTCAAGGAGTGGGATCATCTGCTACGCTTGGTAACGGACCAATTGGTGATCTATACGGATCATAAGAATTTGGAGTACTTTAATAGCATCAAGGTCCTTAACTGCAGGCAGCACCGCGGGGCTGAGTCCCTACAACCCTTTAACTTCAAGGTAGTTTACTTTGAGGGATGGTTGAATGAAAAGGCCAATGCTTTGTCGCGGTGTAGGGACTACTGCCCTGAAGGGGGGAGTGATTTTCCGCCACCATCTTTTTTTCGCCCCAGAAAGTGGGTTGGGAGCCACGAACAGGACATCTCGCGACCACAGGTGCTGCAAGTGTGCCAAGGGTTCCGACTCCAGTCTTCCTTTGTGGATCAACAGAAGCAGGCGATACAACAGCATCAGGAATACTTGAGGATCCTGAAGGCAAGGACCTCCAGTGACAAAGAGGTTGACCGGCACTTCACGACGGAAAAGGGCTTACTCCCGTACCAGAAAAGGTGGTATGTTCCCAAGGGTCAGAATCTGAAGCAGACAATCATGGAGGCTTAACATAACTCCCCAATCGCAGGACACTTCCAGACTTACAAGACCATTGGCAGGGTTAGGGCTAATTTCTACTTGCCAAAGATGGACAAGCACATCACAGACTACGTGCGAACATGCAATACATGCCAATGGAATAAGTCCATCAGGCGCGAGAAGTTTGGTCTGCTGGAACCCGTTGACGTTCCAATGCGGCCTTGGACAGCGATTTCAATGGACTTCATTGTAGTGCTACCAGAGTCAGAAGGGTATACAAAAACCTGGGTCATCGTGGACCGTTTTTTCAAAAATGGCACATTTCATACCCCTGACCACCAAGGTACCTATCAAGGAAGTTGTCCTGATATTCCTGAAGGACGTTTGGCACCTTCATGGACTCCCAGAATCAATCATCTCCGACCGAGATAGCTGATTCACATCCAAGTTCTGGATGAGTCTGATGCACATGTTGCAAGTGAAATTGAACGTTTCGACTGCATTCCACCCGGAGACTGATGGGCAAACCGAGACCGTCATTCACACACTGGAGCAGTACTTGTGTAAATACTGTTCCTACCAACAGGATGATTGGGTCACGCTATTGCCGCTTGCGGAATATGCGTATAACACATCAACATCGCAATCCACCAGACTGTCGCCATTTGAGATTAACTACAGATTTAATCCACAGACAAGCTGTTCGGGTGTAGTGTCTGATAATGAAGGGATGCAGCCTAGTAGTGAGCTGTTGGTTAAGTAATTGGAAGGAACATGGCAAGATATTTGAGAAACAATCCAACAGGCACGGGAACGGCAACAAAAATGGCATGACCAGAAGAGATTGCCCTTACCGTATTACGTCACCTTGGAGGATGTGGCCGCTGGACGGGCTAAGAAGGCAGACTGCGTGGTGTTGAACAGGAAAAATATCCGTACTAAGCGTCCGATGGAAAAGCTGGACCACCGGATGTTTGGCCCCTTTGTGGTCAAACCTCTGCTGGGTACTCAAGCATACAAACTCCAGCTACCGGCCAAATGGAGCATCCAACCGGTGTTCAATGTCACATTGCTGGAACCACATCGTGAGAACCCGGGATCGGGTAGGGTCAAGGAAGTCCCAACCCCAGAACTTGTGTGTGATGAGCCCGGTTACATTAATGAAGCCGTGTTGAACAGTCGATGGTACGGAGGAGGAAAGGCGAAGTTCCTGTCAGGCTTTGTCCAGTACCTGGTTTCCTGGGAAGGCTATAGAGCCGAGGAGAACTCGTGGGAGCCCTATGAGATGCTAGAAGGGACAGGCGTACAGGCCATTCTGGATTTCCACCAAAGATATCCATCCAAGCCCAGGGACCATAGGGTCTTGGGGGAATCGAGTCGTGGAAATAAGAGACGAGGCAAACAGTTCCGGAGGGACCGCAGACAAGAGGGGAGTGATGTAACGACCCAGCATACATGAGCTATGGCAGCCGGAACCTATGCCCATACGGGTAGCCCAGAGGCAAACTGATAGGAACCGGCAGGCAAGGAAGACCTTGACCTATGGAGGCCCGATGGCCCAGGCTCTAAGACGAACAGAAATAGCTTGCAAGGGTACATAGATACTTGGATACACACTGGAGCGGTGTCACCCTACTTAGAGACCTCTGAAGGGGCAGTTACTCCCCTAGGCCGGGTAACTGGGAAAAGATCTATCTCCGGCGAAGGGATAGACAGGGTAACAGGGTAAAGTCCCCTTGTCCAGCGGGCAAGGTTACCCTACCTACAGGATCAGGTTACCCTGCCTTGGGGCTCGGGTTACCCTGCCAAAGGTCCTGAGTGACCCTGCCTTTCAAAATAAAGTCCCTCCGGGAGTTCAGGAAAATTGTTAAGAATGTTTGTCACCCGAAACCACACATAATACTGGAATCTGGGGTTCCGGGAGATGCTATTGGGCGCGCTATACAGCTCTGTAGAAGCTGTAAATTGGAGACATTATTCCTATCATGCCCCTCCGGCCCCGCCCTGAGGCCCGGACATCATGGGCAAACGGGTGTGTAGCTGTGCACAGTCCCGCAAAGAGGGATCCTTGAAGACCTGCCTGCAACACCGTATACATTGCTGCTGTCCGGTCGACCGCAGGCTGTTCTCAGGTTTTATGATGGGGCATAGGGTGGAAGGTGAAGTACCTCCTCCAAGTTTTTCGGAGTAAAACAGACCAAAACTGATGGAGTTAACAGGAGTTAACCGTGGGGGTCCCAAAGGTAGTCCTGGGTGGTGCCGGGGCAGCTGGGGGAGTTTTACACCTACCAAGTCCGAACGTGGCCCCAACGTCATAGGCTCCGAGAGGGAAGTGCAGAGACACTAAACCCATGATTCCCACCACAGGTAAGGTGGATCCGAGGTAGTGGTCATGGGTAGCCCCTATCGGATTACTCGCAGACTACCAGATACTGCAGAAGACACCGGAAGCCCAAGACTCGTAAATAGTGGATAGAGAAACTGCTCACGGTAGCTTCCGGGGTCAAGTGGGGACCGTTGCATATGGGAAGAGTATTATAGAAAGTCCCCTTCATGCGGTGTCTTGACTGTTAGCCACTGGCAAGGCACCGATACAAAGAGGTTTTCACTGCGGCGGCCAAATTGAGAATGCGCCGCAGAAACGTTACTCACATAAGTTGGACGTCAACTAGAGTGTCCTGACACTTGCATGCCCGAAAGGGGAGTGTTAGTACATGTGTTGGACCACCCTTAGTGGAGAAGGGTGTACTCGAATAGTTGGAGTAAACTGATGGGGGAGTTTCTGGCATAAGATAAAACTACTTGAATGTCTATGCGAGAACTCTCCTACTCCAACAATCAATCCTCTAGAGACCTTAATTGAGTGAAGTGTCAGGCTTAACGATATTAAGCTTTACCGTTTACTTTACTCTTACATTGTCTGAACATTTGGCGAATAAGTTTGAAGTTGTTCGGTACGGTCTCACCCTTGGGATCCATCTTCCTAGGCGAGCCCCTGTTACACTCCATCCCTTGTCACCTTTGTCAGTAGGCGGTGAAGTCAAAAAATTTCTCTCATCAAGACTAAGGTGATCTGCCATGCTATCATGTCTTTTCTGCATGAAATAAAATAACTCATATTGGTCAGATGATCTACCACCACAAGGGTAGGATCATAGCTGCCTGATAGAGGTAAGTTTATAATAAAATCTATTGATATGCATTTCTATAGCTTGTTGGGTGCTTCATTGGGCTTTAGCAGCTCCTAAGATGCCTGTCGTACAACATTTGTTCATGCACAAATGTCATGGTTTTTGATGTATTCTTTGATCATTTCTTGTATACCTGGCCAATAGTATTGGCAGTGTACCAGATCAGTAGTCTTGGCCATTGCCTCATAACCTGCTGCCAGTAGATCATAGTTTCTTCATATCAAATCCTTTTGAACCTCCTTCTTATCTGGTACCCATATCCTATTGTCCTATCAGGAGTAGTCCCCCTCCCAGTTCCATAGCCCCAGTACGACAGCTTTCATTTCCTTACATCCTTTTTCCAATACTTATTATATTTGTTGAATACTTAGGTCTTTTCCGCTGCTTTCCTTGATGGTATCATATATACCATCCTGGATGTCCACCATTTCTCTCGTTTTGAAATTCTTTTTCACTGGGAAGCAGTATTTATCATCTCCCAGTGATCCTGTTCTCCCTGCTGTTTTTTGGTCCATCTTTCACTTCTCTTGTGAGGGCGTCCAGCTTCCCTCCTTCCTTCCCTGGTTGATATTCAATTTTGAAGTCATACTCGCTCAGCTTCCCCATTTATGTTATTTGGTGGTCATGCAGTTCTTTTATTATGATGAATGGTAGCAAGTTCTTATGGTCAGTTAGGACCTTGGTGCAATAGTTGGTGTTCTGAATGTAACATCTTCATTCTTTACGAGCTTGAGCTATCACCAGCAGTTTTTTGTCATGTTCGTTGTAGTTGCATTCAGCTAGTACCATTATTTTGAACTGGTATGCAACCAGTCTCTATTGTTCTTCTTCGAACCTCCGTGATAGTATGCTTGGGCATAGACATTTAGACACCGATGTCTTGATCATGATTCCTCTCTGTAGATTGAAATATACCATGATTGGTGTTGTGGTTATTTTCATCCTTAACTGGTCGAATGCTTTACCTTGCTCCCTTCTCTAGTTCCACTTGATGTCTTTTCTGTGGAGGTGGTATATTGCTTTGGCTGTTCGACTGAATGCTCCAATCAAACAACTATCAGAACTGCAATAGCTCATGAAACATTGGGTATTACATGGGGTTGTTGGTGCTTCCCACTGCCATATCTCCTGGGTTTTGACCGGATATATCTGAACTCTTTTTCAGTTGATTATGAAGCAGAGATATTCGACTCCCTGTTTGTAGAACTTGTACTGTCTTGATTTGACTTTCATCTCTGATTTTTGTATCTCTTCTATTATGTTGTTCATATCCTTTTGGTGTTGTTCCATATTTTTTGAATATATATGTATATGGTCTAAGTAGACGATGCAACACACATCCAGATATTGGCTCAATACTCTGTTGATCCATTGCTCAAATATTGCCACTGCATTGGTTGGCCCAACTGGCGTAAACAACTATTGGTATGTTCCATATTTGGTAGCAAAGGTTGTCTTTCATTCATCCTCTAGCTTGATCCTCATGTTGTGATATACTTCTTTGATGTTGAGGTTGGTGAAGTGTTTTGCTAATCCTAGTCAGTCTAGGGCCTCAGATATCAATAGTAGGAGATACTAATCTTTCTTCATTATCATCTTGAGTACATGATAATCCATACACAGTCACGGTTTTCAGTCCTTCTTTGGTATAAATAGGCTTGTTGCTCTTCCCTCTATGAAGTACTCACTAATCTGTTTCATTTGCAGGTTATGTATGATGTAGGTCTTAAGTGCCCACAATTCCTTTTTGCCGAGAGGGTACACCCTTTTCGTCTGCCATTCTGTATTCTTCTTGAACTTGACTCTGAAGGACAACTCTTTCGGATGTGATAGGACCTCTATTGCATCTTCTTACTAGAACAGTTCCCAATAGTAATGGTATTCCTTTGAGATAGCCTGCCTCCATGGTTTGTTTCCTTTACGTTATTTGTATTGAATTGCCGGTTCCGTGCTACTATTGTGCTTGGCCTACGTGGCCAGGTCTTGGTCCAATTGTAGTTTGAGAATTCCTTTGTTTTCCTCACATCAGTAGAACTTTCCAAATGCTGAGACCATGGTTTCGTATATTTCGATTTGTCCCCTGTGTTTCCGTTCTTTGCTTGTTGGTTGATGTATACTTCTGAATCTTCTCATTCCTCCCATAGTTTCATTAAGAGTCTTCACTTCTTGGATCTTTCCTTCAAGGATTTCTTCAATCTTTAATTGCACAATTTGATTGTCCCTTTCCACTTGGAATTATTTATCACTTAAGTTTGCCAAGACTACCTTTACTTCACCTGTATAGTTCACATCTATTTTTCCCTTACAAGTTCTGAGTCTGTGTTTGGCTGCTACACTGCTGCAATGAGCAATCTACCCTTTAGTAACTAATAGTAGTCTGACAGCTATTCCAGTAGCAATTGTTATCCGCCCTCTGGGAGGTATCATCTGTTGGTTATTGACATTTAGGTCCTGTCCTGCCTCTCCTGCTGAACCCTTAGTGGGCACTTTTGCCTTGTCGGTCAATGTCTTAACTTGGATCTGTTGATCCACTTATGTGCTCTGAGCACTTGGTTCTTTTGGGACCTGCAGTTTTGAGAACTTTCTGATTAAATTCTCTTCCCCAGCTTCCACTTTGTGGGTCTTATAGACTACTGGTGAACTGTGTCGACATTCGGTCACACACTGTTCATTCACAAATATGATTTTGTTGTTTTCCCACCGGGTTGTAGGCCTGTATTGTCTTAGCCATGGTATTCCTAAGACTGACTCATGGCCTTGCAGGTTGGCCATCTGAAAGGTCGCTAGTTCCCTGTGGCTGCCGTTATCCCTGGAGACTTGCGCCATATGGCTAATTGGTTCTAGAACATTCTTTGTTCTACCTGCTAAGTCTATATCCCTTGGTCTCCTTGCCTGCACAGTGGTGAGGTCATTGTTCTCACATATTACTATCTCAATAAAGCTCTTTGTCACTCTTGAGTCAATCATTGCATGTATCATAACAGTTTTATCTTCGCCATGTAATAGTATCCTATCCCTGATGTGACATCCTTTATGATCTAAAGGTTCCACCAATCATATAGTGTCATGGTTCAACAGGGTGGTAGGCTTTGGTCACATTCCGTCCCTGGAACCACCAATTGCCAGAGACAGTCATCTTTTTCTCCATCCTCATTCTTGGTGTCGAGATCCATCTTGGGCAATTTGATCTGGCCTGGTATTTGCCTTCCTGGCCTGCAGGGCCCCGTACTTCCTTGTAGTGTTCCGTCTCATCCGTCCCTATGTAGCCTGCAATTATGGATCATCTGACTACTCCTTCTGTATCCTAGTCATAGTCCGCCTTTCATCGTTCTTTTATACTCTTGTTATGACAGATTGAGGTTCTGTCTTCTTCTTGTCACATCCAGGTCTGTTGCATTGCCTGCCTGGGCTGTTGTCAGAGGCGTCAGTCTGAATTTTCTATCTTGATTTCGCAGTGTCATTTTGTGTTTGTTCATCATCATTCTTCTTGTCAAGATATGCTTGATTATTGCCAGTCGCTGCTCTCTTTCTATTGCCCATACAGTGAACTCCACCATGATTGTATTTTTAGTTTCCCTTATGCCACATATGTGTTACAATTGTAGGGTATAGGCTTGAAGCAGGTACCAGCATAGTATTTCATTGCTATGTTCTTCCTCTATCGCGAGGTACTGGAACTGCTTCCAGAAGACCATCATGTTCCTCCTTCCCTGGTGGATCTTCTGTAGCTTGTTCCAGCCAGAGAGCTTTGCATCAATATCTCGGAATCGCTTGCTAAGTACCTCCTCGAAACTCTCTCAGGTTTTCCAATCTCTTTCTTTTCATCCTTCAATGCAGGGAGTTATTCATTGGCCCGCCATGTCACATAGTACTGATTTGGTGTATACTACCTTGGTAGTATCCCTACCGCCTCTGCAGTCTTTGACTTTGAAGTACCATTGAAGCTGTGCCAGGAATGCTCATATCTTTGTCCTTTCTCCTTTGCAGACGTCAGGTTCTTTGACCTTCAGCATGTTCCCTGCACTAGTTCTGCCAGTCTGGAGTATAGGCAGTAATGCTGCCAGTTGTTCTGGTGCCATCCCTGCCAGTCCCACTGGTGTTACTACTGTTCCAGCTGCCATTCCTGAGATCCTGGTTTCATTTTCTTCATGCAATGATGGTGTTTCTTCTTATTCTTGTTCCTCCAGTATGACTGGTCTTGGGGTTCTGTCAGGTCCTTGTGAACTTGCCAGTCACTCAAGTTCTTCCTCTGGTTCTCCGGGTTCAAGGTGATCAGCTGTTTCCTTATCATGCTATTCTGTTTTGTCATTGTCGTGGGGTTGCCACTATTACCTGCTCACCTGGTTCGATCCTCCGGCATGTTCTGTTGTTATGCTCTGAAGTGTAACAATTCCTACCTCTTAACACTTCCCCCACACCGGCAATAATACCTTAGCTGTAACAATCCCTAACAGTCAGTACTTCCCATAGACAGGCGACGATACCTCAATCTCTAACACTTGACACTACACGTCTTCTTCGGTGTCGGACAGCTAAGCACCCAAGGCTCGTATCTGACAATCTGCTTGTGCAGGTTGGTGTGCAGCGGTGCCACTCAGGGCAAGAGTAAAGCAATAACATTGTAGGTAAGAAGATACAAAGATGATAGTCCAAAGAGCTCATCCTCCTGGGTCCTAGTGACGTCTTTTATATCCGCTCTTCATGCCAACCCTAACCCTGTACCACAGATCCCTGAGTAACTGTCGTAGTCTTGTGCACTAAGTGTGTCACAAGCATGAGACACAGGACTCTTTAACCAGGTCATGTACCGAAGTCATTACATCATACGACCTTGCAATTGCAAGTCGTTCCAATGAATTAACTAATCACGAGTCCCAACTGTGAGTTGTGCGAAACCCTATGACCTCAATGTGAGTCATGGTATAAAAGCCTAACTAATCTGCCTTGCTTGTTTCCTGGCACATTGTATTTTGAGCCTTCCATAACGTAAGAAACCTTCCACCTTCGTTACCGTTTGTGCCAATAGCTCTCCTCTCCCCCTGGCCTGATGCCCATTAGGCTACGCCCATTGCATCAGGGCTCTTGCCAATACTTTCGCTTCCCTTCCCAACAACTCCTGCTATTTCCATTCGCAGTTCCAATTTTTCCTTAATCCATGCAGGGTGGTATTACGATCTCGATCATTCGCTCATGCCTCGCAATCATCTTTTCTTCAGCATTGATGGTTGCTCATTGGTTGCTCAGGATCTCTTGAGCTTTGCCCAACAATCTTGGCAGCTTGTCAATCTGTCGGTATAGGCTGTCCATATCCGTGTGGGTTTCTGCCTTTTCCCTACTCCCGTCTTCCTCCTGCCGTGCCCTCGCAGCTGCTCCATGTATCCTTGTTCCCTGGTGGCCCCTTGTTAGGGGCTTCTGGCTTCCGTCTTTTTGGGGATAATATCCCGCATCCATCACTTCAATTTTATCGGTCTTGCAGCCATCCCCAAGGCACTCTTGCCACCTTTTTTTCTCCTGAGTTCCTGTTCTGTTCCCGTGGGTCCTGGGAGCGATCGGGAACCATCGGGAACCATCGGGAACCATCGGGAACCATCGGGAACCATCGGGAACCATCGGGAACCATCGGGAACCATCGGGAACCATCGGGAACCATCGGGAACCATCGGGAACCATCCTTGTCCTTATTTATCACACAGGTGCACCCAGTACTCGCCATCGTAGCAGCCTGTCTACGACTGAGTATCGTGTTGTGCTGTCTTCTGCGCTGCTTGTTTTCTTTCGTCTAATTCTGCGTCGGAGTGCCATCTGTATCCAGGGCTAGTGGGGGTGATGTTGTGGGGGAGACCGATCGTGGTATCTCATCCATCTTGCGGCCCCATGGGCAGTTCCTCAGTCACTGTTATTTCAATTTTGACTGACCCAGGCTTTGTGGAGATATCATTGGTGGAAGCGACCACCTGCAAGTTCTCCATTTCCAAAATTGATCGCGGGGTACCAAGTCTCATCGTCTTCAGGTGAATAGCTGGTCCACCCAGCACACTACTGAAGTTTACCGCAGTGCAAGCGAGAATCGATTATTTCTTTGAGTTCATATTGGTCTTCCCTGTCCATTCTGATAGGCCAAGTAGGAGGGATTTCTTGAGAAGGTAGTTTCTTGTTTGAGTAGAGTTCCATTAGTGAGATGTGGAATATGTTGTGTATTGCCCTCTGGAGCCATAGGTCAAGCTTATAAGCGCGACTCCCTACTTTTGCCAAGATTTTGAATAGTACTATTTTCTTGTAGTCAAGTTTTTTCCCTCGTCTCGTGTTTCCTATATTTTGCAGTAGTAGCCACACCATATCTCCTGATTGCAGTTTTGGATCAGCTCTGTGGTGCCAATCGTAATTGTCCTTCCGTTGTAGTTGTGCCACTACTATTTCTGTCCTCAGAACTTTGGGAAGTGTTGCCATTCCTTCTGAGCTTATTACCTGGGTTTTGGTCAAATGACCTATAGCCTCGTGTTCTGGATTCTGTCCTTAATTTGCATAAAATAGCATATTCTTTATCATCACTTGCCTTCCGGTGTTGTAGGTGAACTCCGCCATCGGGAGGACTTCGTTCCAGTTGTCCTGCTGACAGTTGACGTATGCCCTTACATATTGCTCCAGTATCCCATTGATTTGTGCAGTTTGTCCATCCAGTTGTGGGTGGCATGCCATGCTTGGTCTCTGTTGGGTTCCTAGTTTTTTCGTGATTTCCTTCCACCCTTCCGAGGTGAACAGTGATCGTCTCTTAGTCATCACATCTTTTAGCAGGCCATGAAGTCAAAAGATTTCTTTTAGGAACGTCATGGCAAACTGCCATGCCATCATGTCTTTCCAGCAGGCAATAGAAGGACTCATTTTGGTCACGCGATCCACCGATCTACCACCACTAGGATGGTGTCGTAATTGTCTGACGGAGTGAACTCTGAGATAAAGTCCCTTGATATGGAGATCCATGATTTGTTAGGTGCCTTGTTCAGTTTCAATAGGCTATGTGGCGCCTGTCTGACTGTCTTCATTCATGTACAAACGTCCCCCTTCTTAACCTATCATTTGATTGTTTCTCGTATTTCTGGCCAATAGTATTAGTGCTAGATGAGATTGGTTGTTTTGGCTGTTCCCCCATGACCTGCTGCCAGAAGATCGTGGTTTCTTCGTATCAGGTCACTTGTGAGTTTTTCATTGTCTGGTATCCATATCCTGTCATTATATTAGAGGTGATTGCTATCTTACTTGCATAGTCCTAGTTTGTCCTCTTTCATTTTCTTGACTCCTTTTTGCCGCACTTGTCGTATCTGTTGGATCCTCTGGTCTTTTCCACTTTCTTCCTGGATGGTATCTTGTATATCATTGCTGATTTCCACCATCTCCATTGCCTGGAAATATTTTTCCTTCGGGAGTAATATTCTTGTCCTTTTTCCTATCCTTTCATCTTTATCGTTTCTGGGTCGGTCTTTGGCTTGCCTCATGAGTGTGTCTGGTGTCCCCCCTTCCTTCCCTGGTCGGTACTCAATTTTGAAGTTCCACTGTCTTACCTTCTCCATCCACCGTATTTGGCAGTCATTCAGTTCCTTTATTGACATGAATAGTACCAGGTTCTTGTGCTCCATTAGGACCTTGGTACGGTGGTTAGTATTTTGAACATAACGTCTCTATTCCTTCAGAGTTTGAACTATTGCCAACAGTTCTTTGTTGTGAACATCATAGTTGCATTCGGCTGGTGCCATTGTCTTGAATCAGTAGGCGACAGGTCTCCACTCTCCATCCTCGCATTTTTGCAACCCTATGCATGAGAATACATATTTCGATGGTCCGTTTCTATAATTGTTTTCTCTTTCAGGTCAAAATACACTACTATAGGTGCCGCGGTTATCTTTGTCCATAGTTCATCGAATGCCTGGTCTTGTTCTCGGCTCCAGTTCTATTTGACGTCCTTCTTAAAGAGATGGTATCTTTGTTTTGCTGCTCGACTGAACCCTTCAATCAAGTGACAGTAGAAGTTGCAGAAACTAATACAACACTAGATGTCTCCTTTCTTCTTGGGCGCCTCCCATTTCCATATCACCTGGGTCTTGACTGCATCCATTTGAACTCCTTCTTGGTTGATGATGATACCGAGATATTCCACTTCCTGTTTACAGAACTCGCATTTGCTTACTTTTACCTTCATCCCTAATCGCTATAGGGTTTCCATAACGTTGTGGACGTCCTTTCCATGTTGTTCCATATTCTTGCCATATATGCGTACACCATCTAGGTTGACGATGAAACACATGTCCAAGTATCTGCTGAGGACTCTATTGATCAATCGCTGAAACGTGGTAGGTGCATTAGTCAGTCTGAATGGCTTGACCATGTACCCTAATGTGCCATATCGTGTAGCAAACATAGTCTTCTATTTGCCTCCTGGTTTGATTCTGATGTCATGGTATGCTTCCTTAATATCCAGCTTGGTGAAGTGTTTTGCTAATCCTTGTCAGTCTAGGGCCTCGGATATCAAGGGTAGTGGGTACTGATCTTGCTTCGTTATATTATTAAGGGCTCTGTATTCCAGACAAAGACTTAACTTTCCGTATGAACAGGATAGGTGATCCTTCTTCTGCAAAGGAGTTTCTAATCCATCCTCGTTGTAGGTTTTGTATAATGTAGGCCTTTGGTTCCTGCAATTCCTTTTCTCCTAATGGGTGGATCCTTTTTGACGCGAATTTGGCATCTTTCTTGAACTTTGTTTCCAGGTCCACCCCATTTCGCTGCAGTGTGACTGTTGTCACGTCTTCTTCTGGGAACGGTTCCCAATGCTGCTGATATTCCTTCGGGATTATCTCATTCCCGGGTTTCTTCTCCAGTTTTCGTTCGAGCTGAATTGCCAACTGCATACTTATGTTCACTTTGGCTCATGTGGCCAGGTCTTGGTCCCAGCCTAGTTTGAGAATTCCCATATTTTCTCTCCTTTGGTACAATCTTCCAAAAGCCGCCACGGTTATCTCGCAGATTTCTATCTTCTTTTCAGGTTTCTGTCCTGTGATTCTTAATTGATTGATCCTTCCAAATCCTTTCATACCGCGAGTTATGTCTTCCAGAGTCTCCACTTCTGGGAGTTCTTCTTCATTGATCTTTCCAACAATCAATCAGGCTATTCTGTCGCCCTATTCCACTTGGAAACCTTACAACTCAGGTTGGCCAAGACCACCTTTATTTCATCTGTATAGTCAGCGTCTATTACCCCTGCATTGGTTATGAGTACATGTTTGACTGCTAAACCCCTGCGGGGAGCAATTCGCCTATTGGTACCTGTTGGTAGTCTGAGGGCTAGTCCAGTAGCTACCATCATCTGCCCTCTGGCACATATCCTTTGTTGTTCGTTGGCATACATCTCCTGTCCTGCCCCTTTTGCTGACTCTTTGGTAGGCACTTTTGCCTCATCTGACAACTTCTTGACTCGGATCCATTGATCCTTTTGGCCTTCTGGGGCCCTAGGTTCTTTTGGGGCCTGGACTTCGGAGAACCTCATAATTAAGTTCTCTTCCCGGGCTTCTGCTCCGGAGGTGGTATACATCACCAGTGAACTGTGTAGACATTCTGTCGCACAATATTTGTTGGCAAACGTAATTTTGTTGTTTTCCCACTCTATAGTCAGACTATGTTCCCTCAGCCATGGCATCCCTAAGACTGCCTCCTGGCCCTGCAGATTGGCCACCTGAAAGGTTGCTAGTTCCCTATGGCTAGCCATATCCATCAGTACTTGCGCCTTGTAGGTAATCGGTCCTATGACGCTCTTTATTCCCTCCGCCAGGTGTATATCTCTCGGGCTTTTTGCCTTGAAGGTGGTCAGGCCATGTTTGTCGCATATTTCCTCGTCAATAAAGTTTTCTGTTGCTCCACAGTCGATCATTCCGTGTATTGGGACTGTTTTATTTCTTCCATGTAGTAGTATCTTAACCATAATGTGATCTCCTTCGTGCTCCAATGATTCCATTTCCAGTGTTGTATAGTAATTGGCAGAGATAATGGGTTTTGCCAGTGTCCTGTCCCTCTGACCACTTATTGCTGGGGAAAGTTGTCTTTTTCCTCCTATTCATCCTCGTTGTCGAGATTTATTTCACACAATTTCCTCGGGCCCGGTGCTTGTTTACCTGCTCTCCCAGGCCCTGTCCTTTCAGCTTGCATCTTATCTCTTCCATCCCGCGGTAGTCTAGACTTGCGTAGTATGTGGCCACTCCTTCCATACCCCAGGTATAGCCTGCCTTTTATTCTTCGCTTATATTCTTGTCAGGACAGCTTTGTGTTCAGCCTTCTTCTGGTCCCATTCAAGTCCATCGTGTTACCACCTTGCATTGTCGTTAAGGGTTCCTGTTTGAATGTTCCCTCCCTGTTCCTTGGTGCGGTCTTGTAGTCACTCATTGGGATTTTCCTGTTTTGGATGTGTCTGATCATGGCCAGTCAGTGTTCCCTTTCGATTGCCCATATAGTAAAGACTGCTATTGTCATATGTTTGGTCTCCGCCATGCAGCATGCTTGTTGCAGCTGGGTGTTACATGCTTGTAGCAAGTACCAGTGGAGTGTCTCGGCATCGTATTCGGCCTCGATGGCTAAGCATTGGAATCCATTCCAAAAGTCTATCACATTCTTCCTTCCTTGTTACATGGTTTCCAATTGGTTCCTGGCCTTCAGCTTTGCACCAATGTCGCCGAAGCATTCTTTCAGGACCTCCTTGAAGCTTTCCTCGGTTTCCAATTCCCATTCTTTGGAACCTGCGACATACTGGGTTATCCACTGACCTGGAATATCGCACAAGAGTTACTCTGCATATGCTACCCTAGTAGTATCTTGGTCGTTTCCATAGTCCGTGACTCTGAAATATTGTTCTATTTGAGAGAGGAATTTGGGTAGCTTCGTTCTTTGTCCTTTGAAAACGTCTGCCTCTTTTGCCTTTGAAGTGTTTCCTCTGCCTGGTCTCCCAGTCTGTGCTATCGCTAGGAGGGCTGTAAGCTGTTGAGGTGTCATCCCCACAGGCTAGACCGGTGGGGCTGCTCCTCCTGCTCCTGACATTCTCGTACCTGGTTCCTCGTCAGATGACAAATTTTCTTCACATGGTCATTCATCCGCTGTGACTAGGCTCAGGTGTCTGTCAGTTACTTGTGAGCTCGCCACCCTCTCTAGCTCTTAGCCTAACCCTGGAAGTTCAAGGTGATTGGCTATCTCAATATTATCGTAATCTGTCTTCTCATTGTTGTCGGTTTGCTTAGGCTACCATCTAGTCTTCCAGTATCATCGGGCATATTCTGTTGTGACACTATCAAATGTAACAATCCCTACCAGTCAGTACTTCCCATACACGGTCGACAATACCTCCCTCTCAAAACACTTTAGACTACATGTCTTCTTCCGTGTTGGATAGCTAAGCAGTCAAGGCTACTATCTGATGACTCGCTTGTAAGGGTTGGTACACAGCGGTACCACTTAGGTGAACAGTAAAGTGACAAAGTTATAGGTAAGAAGATACAAAGATGATAGCAAGAAGAGCTCATCCTCCTGGGTCCTAGTGACCTCTTTTATACTCGCTCTTCACACCAACCCTAACCCTGCGACTCATACCTCTGAGTCACTGTTGTAGTCAATTGCGCTAAGTGCATCACCTCTGTGAGACCCATGACTCGTTAACCAGATGATGTGCGAAAGTCGTTACATCCTACGACCTCGCAATTGCAAGTCATTCCAGCACATTAACCAATCATGACGTGCAACTATGAGTCTTGTGAAATCCCATGACCTCAATGTGAGTCATGGTATGGAAGCCTAACTAATATTCCTTGCTCATTTCGCCTAACATTGCCTTTTGAGCCTTCCATGATGTAAGAAACCTTCCACCTGCATCCCCGCTTAGGATATTAGACCAGAATATTCCAGACCAGCCTTCTCCTGCTGAGTCGGATAGCTCACCACCAAAGGGTCCTATCTGATGTCTCTCTTACAGTTCGCCCTACTCGTTGTACTCATGACAGGCAATGATCTTCTTTCCTGCCCGGACTATGCTGTACTGTGTCCAAGAGCTCCTCAAGTCTCTTGACCCTATCTTAGTATTCCCATGTAAGAATTGATTTGTCACCAGAGCCGAGAGTATCAGTCATTATTCCATTAACTGGATCCGCGTAGTGGATAGGTTCTTGACCCTATGGTAGATCTATCTAGTGGAGCGATTAGAGCATATGGGTTTTGTATTGTAAAGAACGTAAAGTAGTAGTAGAGATTGATAGATAGATGGTTGCATGAAGAGCTAACCCGTCTGTGAAAACCTGGCCTTTATATAGGCCTCTTCCCGCAACCCTAACCCTGCCCTGATCCTCAAGTGAGGCTAGGTGCAAAATCATTCATAACCTTATATCACTCAATCAAGTCCTGTACGAAAAACATAAATCAAACGCAATATAAACCAAATGCATAAATAACCCAAATGACCTGCTAACAAGGTGACACACCAAATATAAACGAGTCTGCCTTGCCAGTAAGCCTTACTGGTCAGTCTAGACTCTCCCCATGATGTCAACTGTACGTCATGTATGAAATGCAAGCAAACATAAACAAGCCCCATGACCTTCGAATGTGGTCATGTGCACAAAAGGATAACTTAACTGTATGACCTCTTAAATGGGGTCATGTGCGAAACCTGTTTCTTGCTTCAGTCACCTGGCTAGTGCTTCTCTAGCCAGATTGTGACCTTAGCTCCCCTCTCTGTTATCCTCAGTGCCTGAGGATGCATTTATTTTCTCCTCCTTCTCCTCTTCTTGCTCGCAGCTGCGTACCCATGGGTGCGCACCTTGTGGTTCCTTGCATTCCTATACTCCCCTCAGAGCCTGTCCTCCACTTCCCTCCTAATTCTGCACTGCGGATCTTGTCTCTCCCATTATTCCCTAACTATCCGTTTCACCTCGTGCAGTCCATCAACCGTTCGGTGAAAGTGATGGCGTATTCCTTGCAGTTGGTTGATCATTTCTTTCTATTGCTAGATCGTCTCATCCCGTGTTCAGACGATTTCTCTCAGGACGTCCTTGGGTGCGAAAGAAACTTTGTCCCCTCCCCCCTTTTGTGGCTTTATGCTTGGAGCCTGTTGTTCTGCCTCTTTCTGTTGTCGCTGCTGGTAGGCGCAGAACCTGCGCATGCAGTTCTGCCAGTCAATTTTCTCGTGTTTGGGCCATATCAGGGCCCTCGTCTTTTCTCCCTCCCATGTTTGTTGGTGCCGGCAGTTGGCCCACTCCTGGTCGCTGCCAGAGTCTCCGGTTTTGGTGGCCTTATTAGGCCACCCATTCTGTCTCTGTTTGTCGCTTTTGTGGGCCTCATAGTCATCATTGCTGCAGGAGGTTCAGGTCTTCACACATGGTCCTTCTTTGCTTCTGCTGCTGCTTCTTTGGCTTCTTTTTGTGCTCTTAGCACATTCTGTTCAAATTCTTCGTGGTCCTCAACTGCCATGCAAATACTTTCTTCCCCTTTCCTGTGGACAGTCTGTTGCTTGTTTGTGCAGGTAGCCCTGGTGGAAGAAGAGGACGACATCTTTAGCATTCAGGAAGTTGGTGGCTGGATACCGCCCTTGCTCATGCCCCCGGGAATAGCCAGTCCACTTAGCACGCTAGTGGAGTTTACCATAGTGTAAGCCGGAGTCGATTATTTCTTCACACCAGTATTCCTCTTCTCCAATCATATGAATAGGTGGAGTTGGTAGTTTCTTCCATGAAGGGGGAGAGTTTTCTTGGTAGGGTTTGAGGAGGCTGGTGTAGAATGTTGGATGGGTCTGTTTCATCGAGGCGGGGAGGTCAAGTTTATATGCTTGTAATCCCACTCATTCAACTATTTTGAATAGTCCAAGTTTCTCATAGTCTAGCCTCTTCGAAGGTTTTGTGGTCCAGATATTGCATGGTATCAACCACCCCTTGTCACCAACAGTAAGGTTCCGGTCTAGCTTCCCTTCCTTATGGCTCTTTTCCTTTTGACTAGTTTGCGCTAGAGTCATTTTGTCCCGTAAGATGTCGTGTCTGTTTCTCATACCATCGCCTTGTGTTATCTCTCTCAGCACTTGATATCGTGCCAGATCAAATGATTGGTCCTATCCATAGTTTGCAAGGAAGGGTGTTGTCTTTAGCGTTTCTTGTCATCTCTTATTATATGCGAATTCCGTCATGGATAAGAATCCCATCCAATTGTTTTGTTGGTAGTTGACGTAGGCTTATAGATATTGTTCCAATATTGCATTTGTTTATTCGCTCTGTCTGTTGGTTAGTAGGTGGAAGGCCACCCTCAAGTGTCGGCTGACACTTAACTGTCATGTAATTTCCTTACACACTTCTGACATGAAGAGTAATCCTTCATCAGAAGTAATATCTTTTAGTAGTCCGCGGAGTCTAAAGACATGGTCTTTACCCAGATTGAAGAATTGTATTGCTGTCATAACCGTTCTGCATGGTATAAAATGTGCCATTTCCGTATGTCTGTCGACAACGACCCATATGGCATCATGAGTGTTCGATCTAGGTAGTTCTATGATGAGATGAATGGCAACAGATTGCAATAGTCTCCCCGGAGTTCCGAGCAGTTTGAGCAGCCCATAGGATGCATGTTTAACCATTGTCATTCATTGATAGATGTCGCAATTCTTCACATATTGCTTAATATCTTGACGCAGCAATGGCCAGTACTGCGATCATTGAATCAATGCTACCATTTTTGCTGTTCTACCATGTCCCACTTGTGGGATGTCGTGGTTTCTTCTTCTCATTTCTGTTCATAATCCTTCTTCGTCCAGGATCCTCATCTTGTTATCATACCATAGATATCCATCTTCTTCCTGCTATAGCCTGAGGGCCACATTTTTCCTTTGTTTTAGGCCTTCCTGCAAGGCCTTGTTTATCTTGTTGATTTCCTGATTGGTGGCTATACTTCTTCTTATCCATTCTTCATATCCTTCGTCATTGATCATGGCTATCGTTACTTTGTCCTGCATCAGCAAAAAAAACAGGACGTCCCCTGTATCTCATGCCATTGAGTTTTATATTCTGTCCAATCATGAGTAAAATAATTCCAATATTAAAAGTCATGTACCTTTAGCTTAAAAGTATAATATTAATCCTAATTTCTACAAAATATGAGCTATTTTATTAACAACCCACTGTCGTTTTTATATACTAAAGCTGAGAAATATTGCGTAATAATATTGAACTTTGTAATGTATAAAGTCTGTAAGTTATTAATAAAAATAGCTCATATTTGGCAGAAATTAAGATTAATATTTTATTTTCAAGTATGACAACAGGAACTATCAGGATCAATCGGGGTCAATTGCGATTCAATAAAACAGGAAACCCAATAACATGGAGAGACAGGGAGCGCCCAGTGTGAAATCCTTTTTCGCTGACGCGGGATTCGTATCCACTGTCTTCGTCTTCTCTTTTCAGGAAATACTTTTCCTTTGGACGAAGTATTCTTGGTCATTGCGACCGTGTTTCTTCCTTGTTCAGAAAATCCTCCGCCCTTCATGTCAATGCGTCCAGCTTTCCTCCTTCTTTGCCCAGTTGGTATTCAATTTGTAGACAGCATTGGCATAATGTCTGGCTCCATCTGATCTGTCCTCCATTGAGTTGCTTGATGGTAGTAAATACTGGTAGGTTCTTGTAGTCCGTGATAACACAGATCACATGTTGGCTTCCTAGCGTATACATATGCTAGTCTCTGATTGCCTGAACAATGCCTAACGCTTCCTTGTCATAAATGTCCTAGTTCTGCTCTTCCTGTGACCTTGCTTTTGACTGAAATACAACCAGTCTCCATAACCCATCTTCACCGTGTTGGGAGAGAATACCGCAGCACACTTAGTTCGATGCATCCGTCTCGATCATAATCGGCAGTGCGGGGGTCGTAATGTTGTAATATCTATGTTATGGTAAGTTGCTCTCTCGTATCCTGGAATGCTTGTTGTTGTTTCCCTCCCCATTCACATTTGATTCCTTTCTGGTCATATTATAGTGGGGCTTAGCCACTTGGCCAAACCCCTTGATAAATCTTCAGTAGAAGTTGCGAATACCCATGCTGCTTTGTACTCCCTTCACACTCTTGGGTACCTTCCAGTTATGGATTGCTACTGTTTTGGCTAGATTGGCTCTTACTCCTTCTGGGTTGACAATGACTACTAGGTATTTGACCTCATCTGTATGCAAGTCGCATTTCGCAGGTTTTGGTTTGACCTTCGTTTCTTGCAATGCCTGCAGAACATTCCGTCTGGCTCGGTTGTGTTGCGCCATGTTATCTGAATAGATAACTATATCGTCCAGATAGATGATACAACATATATCCAGATACTTGCTCAACTTGGAGTTGATCTACCGCTGGAATGTTGCTGGTGCATTGGATAATCCAAACATCATGACCAAATATTCGAATAGTCCATATCGTGTCCTGAAGGCCGACTTCCATTCATCTTCTTTGACAATCCTCATGTCGTGACATGCATGCTTGATATCCAACTTCATATAATGCTTGGCCTGTCCTAGCCAGTCCAATGCTTCCTTGATCAATGGTAGACAGTACCTGTCTTTTAGTAATACCGTGTTCACTTCCCGGAAGTCCACATAGAGTCCCAGTTTCCTATCCTTCTTGTTAACAAATAGGATAGGTGCCTCAACTGAGGAGGATGATGGTCTGATCCACTGTCTGGCGAGGTTCGGTTCGAGGTATTCTTGCAGCGCTTTCAATTACTCTTCCCTCAACAGGCAGAGCTTCATGAAATGCTCTGCCTTTCCTAGAGTTCATTACAGGGCCTCCAGGGCGCCGAAAAACACAGGCCCCCAGCCACGTTCCCCACCCCAGGCCACTCACCGGCCCGGGGCAGTGCATTTCCATAGGCGTTCCCCACCCCGTCACCCGCGAGGGGCCCCACCCCACCCATCCCCTGAACAGGCTCCCATCAAATTTGGGTGGCAAGAAAGAGGGGCCCATCCAGAGTAAGACTGGCGTTAGGCCCCACACAGGGGCGAGGTGTGGAGGACATACAAAATACGCCTCCCAGGCCCATGAAATGGTGGGGCCGCTATGGGTAAAACCTGCTCCATCCTGCCCCATAATGAACACTAGCCTTTCCTTCCTCTAGCTTGATCTGGTGATCTTCGCTCCTGTGTTCGACTAGACCCGTTCTTTCGTTTTCTTGGAATATGTTGTAGTAATCGTGATGTTCTTTCAGGACCAATTGCCGCGGAGTTGTCTTTCTCTTCTTGGCTTCTTCTTTTACCATGAGTTGTGTACTGATTATTGACACTTGTGTGATCATTCGTCTGTCTTGCTCTCCATCGCATTGGAGGATTCCCGTCTGTTCCCCTCCCAGGTAGGGTTGATGGAAGGCCTTTGTGGATATGAAAGATATACTCCAGGGTTTCTCTTGTATCATTTTGGTAGGGGTGTTGTCCGTCAGGGTTCCTTGTCCACTGCTTCCAAATCCTTACTGGCCTCTTTTCGTCTTGTCCAGGTCTCAGACTTCCCGGAGCTCTGTGGTACCAATATTCTTGATAATCATCTGTGCTATCCGATCCCGTTTTTGGATTGTATAGTCCTCACCCACGAGTTTTATTAGTAAGACTTGTGCCTTGCCACTATAGTCTGCATCCATCACTCCGGCACCTATGGAAATTCAATGTTGGATGCTCATGCCACTTCATGGAGCGATCCTTGCATAGCTGCTATCGGGAAGTCCTACTGCAATTCCTGTTGGTAGTATCGTTTGTCCCCTCGCGGGGACCCTCCCGTCGTCTGTGCAGTACAGGTTGTAACCTGCTGCTTTCGTGGACCCTGCTGTTGGTTTCTTGGTATTCCAGTGCAACACTGGTACTCTTATGCCTTCATCATGGGGGATTGTTTCTTCATGCTCGGTGTTCATATGCAGGATTTGTGTTCTTGGATTTTCTCGTATTGCTTGTTCTCTGTAGATCGTCTCCATCGTTGGGGAAGTTTCCAGGCACAACTGCGTACATAGTTCACTGTTGAAGTTGATTTCACCTTTTTCCCAGTCAATGTTCAGATTGAGTCATTGTAGCCAAGGCTTCCCTAGTATAGCATTATGCTTCTGCAAATGCGCTACTTGGAACATCATGGCTTCGTGGTGTGACCCTATCACCATTACAGCCTGCGCCGTATGGGCGATAGGCCCTACTTTGCTTTTTTCCCTGTTGACCACATGTATGTCTCTCGGTTTCATTGCCTTTGTCAGGGGAAGTCCGCAGGTTTCACAGAAATCTCTGTTGATGAAATCCTCGGTTGCCTCCCGAATCGGGCATCGTCTTCATTTCCGTATCTTTGTCTAGTGTGCATAGTTTTATCTTAATCATAAGATTGTCATTGTCATTATCGCAACCATTCATGCCGTTGATCTTTGTTCTTCTTCCTTTCCTCACGGTTGTCATTTTCTTTTTTGTTGATATGTCTGCTATACCAGTGGGTTTGCCTCGTACTTCGTCCCAGGGACCACTCTTTGCTGTGGACTTTATTTGTTTAAAGTCTCCTGCCTCTCTGTCCTCCTCCTAGCATGTATCTCCTGCAGCTTCATTTTCTTTCATTGCTACACCTGGATGAAATGCCACTTCAAACCTCATTGACGGCATGCATTTTCATTTCTCTTTTTTGATATTCCTGTTCGGACAGTCTCTGGAATCTCCTTGTTATTCTTCATACCACGTCTAGATCCATTGGGTCCCCGGTGGGTGCCGGTCTTGGAGAGCTCATGGGTCAGTAAGTGCCATTATTGTTGCATGGCTAGGTCTGTCAGGTAGTTCCTGTGGTCTTGTTTTCAAGATGTCTGACCAGGTTGATCTTACCTTCCTTATCGACGGCCCATACCGCAAGGTTGTTGGCCGTTCGGTAGGTATAGTCCGAGTTCAACCAGGCCTCTTATATACTCTCATGCTGGTGCCACCCAAGAGATGGCTATACTCAGTGTCTCCATCATATTCCCCTTCAATAGCTATGACGCAGAACTTGTGCCAATAATCGGAAAAGTTGTCTTTTCCTGGTCTCATCTTTTCCACTCTGAGTCTCACCATTTCTTTAGCATTCCTGTCTCCAAATTGGGTGTGGAGGGTTTCCTAGAATTCCTCCCACAAGGCCCATACCCAGTCTCGTTTGCCTTCCACATAAGGCGTTATCCCTTGCACCGCAGCCTCCCTTAAGAGGAACTCTGCATAGTCCACCCTGATCGTGTCTTTTCCTTCCCCATACCCCTTGGCCTTAAAGTACTATTCCAACGGACTTAGGAACTATCTTAACTTCTGGCTGTCTCCTTCACAGAAGTCCGGTTCTCTTACTTTCGGTCTCAATTCTGGGTGGGTGTTAATTGCCCCATGGCATCTCGTTATCTGGTCTTCGGTCATCATCAGGGCCTGCATATTAGACCCTATAAGGGGTGCTGGCATTGCCGCCCCAGCCATCCTCCTTAGTCGTAGTGTTCCTTCGTGGGAACTACCTGAAGGTGAAGTTTGTTCTGCTGGTGACCGGGCTTGCAGCTCTTGAGTGTTGGTTTGCCACTCCGCCAAGTGCGTCCTGTAGTCATCTTGGATCGCAGATGTCGTCCGTGAGATCAATATCTCCTTCATTGCCTTGTGTGCACTCTGGGTTCCTGAGCATTGCTATTTTATTATCGTTAGATGTCGCTAGAGATGCCACCAAATGTTGTGGTTCCCCACTACTCGTTGTACTCCCACCAGGTAATGATCTTCTTCCCTTTCCGGGCTATGCTGTGCTATGTCCAAGAGCTCCACGAGTCTCTTGGCCCTAGCTTAGTATTCCCACATAAGAACCAGTTTCTCACCAGCACCAAGATTATTGGTCTTTGTTCTGTTAACTAGATCCACATAGCAGATAGGTTCTTGACTCTATGGTGGATCCACCTAGTGGAGAGATTGGAGCGTATGGTTTTTGTATTGTAAAGAATGTAAAGTAGTAGTAGAGATTGATAGATAGATGGTTGCATGAACAGCTAACCCATCTGTGAAAACCCGGCCTTTATATAGGCCTCTTCCCCCAACCCTAACCCTGCCCTGATCCTCAAGTGAGAGGTGGTGCAAAATCCTTTGTAACCTCATATAACTCAATAAAGTCATCTGTGAAAAACATAAATCAAACGCAATATAAATCAAATACATAAACAACCCACATGACCTATTAACAAGGTCACACGTGAAACATAAACGAGTCTGCCTGGCCAATAAGCCTTGCCGGCCAGTCGAGACTCTCCCCTGATGTCAACTGTATGTCATGTGCGAAATGCAATCAAACCTAAACGAACCCCATGACCTGCTAATAAGGTCATGTGCATGAAAACAATTTAAATATAAACAAGCCCCATGACCTTCTAATGGGGTCATGTGCGCAAAAGGATAACTTAACTGCATGACCTCTTAAATGAGGTCCTGTACAAAACCTGTTCCTTGCTTCAGTCACCTGGCTAGCACTCCTCTAGCCAGATCATGACAGACTCATTCAGAAGAGTATATGGGCAATGTAGCCATCTAGGCGAAGAGTAAAGTGGTAAAGTTATAGGTAAAAAGATACCAAGATAATCGCATTAAGTGCTCATCCTCCTCGCGCCTAGCCACCACTTTTGTACTCGCTCTTCACGCCAACCCTAATCTTACAACTCATACCCATGAGTCACCTGCCATAGTCATGTGCACTAAGTGCATCACATCCATGGGACCTATAACTCTCTAACTGCGTCACATGTGAAAGTCATAATATCATGCAACCTTGCAACTATGAGTCCCCCAACCATATTAACCAATCATAGCATACCAATAACTCACTACTGTCAGTCATGCAAGGCCCCATGACCCCAACTGTGAGTCATAGTGCGAAAGCTTAACTAATCTGCCCTGGTCATAAGCCTTACCAATCAGCTTGACCAGTCCGTCTTACTCAGTTCTCCCAACATTCTGTTCTGACTCTCGTATAATATAAGAAACCTTTCTCCTTCATTACCATTTGTGACAATAGTTGATATTGTAACACAATAGTCTAGCTTAAATTATACTGGTAAACAACTAATAAGATAAGATTTTAAAACTACCAAATTGTATAATAGTAGGAAATTCCAGTCAATAGTGAAAGTAACAGTGGTCCACAACTATCTTCTCTCTCTCTGGTATATGTTTTTGATAGTAGGAACTCACCTCTTCATAACCCTTCCGCCCTCTTCACCCATACATAGTAGTACTTGGAGTAGTAGCACCTACTATTTGGGCTACAGTCTTAAGACTACTAGAGCCCATTTTATTGATGACCATCTCTATAGCCATTTGCTCTTGAACTCAGGATTTAATGCTACAGAGCATATCAAAGGTCATATTCATAAAAGAGGGACCACACTGGGTTCAGTTTTTTATAGCTCCCTTCTATGTTACCATCATTTCACATAACGTCAATTCTAGTGTTTAGCCCAGCTGTCCCGAGCCATGCCGAGCCTCGCGGAGGGTGCCGCCTCGCTGAGCCCTCACCCGATTTATCATACTACGACATGGGTAGAGTCCCACCATCAGATGGTGGTGGCGTGCTAACAACCTCCCTGGTATAAATACACAATTCCAACCCACTCTTTGTTCTCTCCCTCCTCTTATCGCTCAAGCCCTCCCCCCAGTCCCCAAGCTCGAGTTTTCCACATCCGGCCCTTATCGTGGACTTGTAACCCTTTTGTCCCCTTTCTCGTTCGTATCCGATACCGTTTCGAGTGGTAAGCTCTTACAATCCTTCGTTCCAATGCCCTTCCCATCCCTCCCCTTCCTTGTCGACTCGAAAAGCTATAAACCCCCTCCCTCTTGTCCTTGCCCCCTCGCACGTCACTCCAATAGGGTATTTGCCGTCACTGTCGTCGCTCCCTCCCCGTGTGCCTGCTTGACGCGGGGCTTGTGGTGGTGGTAGTGCGGGGAAAGCTTGGGCATCTGCACAGCTTCGCCCGCCTATCGTACCCGCCTCCCTACCCCATATCCTTACCCTTATTTCTAACGAGAAATTCTGGCTGACTCAAGTTGGCGCCCCGAATAAATAGGCGTAGCGGTTTCCCCTCTTCTTCTTCCTTACCGCTACCAACAAACCCCCTCAACCAAACCCATACCTCGTCCGCTACTCACCTACAAACCGTTTGTAAACCCAACGCACAACCTTTTGCCTGCAATCATGACCCGCACTCAGAAAGCCAACGATATCCCCCACAACCACCCCGAGGCTGAAGCGGCCTTCAATGAGCACCAAATCCCCAAGTTCTTTGGCAAGAGCGGCCATGTCGACACCGCTCCCAACAAGACCAAGAAGAACGGTGGCGGAAAGGGCAACTGGTTGGTCGCCACTATTACCGCGCCATCCAATATCGTTCGCACTGACAAAAAATCTCAGGGGCCTCGCCGGTGATGAATTGCAAGACCTTTCCCACGAGTACACCGTCTTTAAGGCCCGTCGTCGCTCCAATTCCATGGGCCATATCGAGAACATGTACGTAAAGTCCAAGTTCGAAACTCCCGACGACGAGCCCGTTTTCGACGAGAAGATTCACGGAGCTGCGGAGTCCGGGGTCGCCGAGGAGGGGGCTGAGCTGGCCTCTACCCTTTCCAATTCTACCAAT
Organism: Tuber magnatum; assembly: GCA_003182015.1. Taxonomy (NCBI): domain Eukaryota; kingdom Fungi; phylum Ascomycota; class Pezizomycetes; order Pezizales; family Tuberaceae; genus Tuber; species Tuber magnatum. The sequence goes on from PYWC01000013.1 coordinate 1,831,588, forward strand.
GCATCTGTTAAAGGCTTAGATTCTACCTCTGGCGTTCCTCTGATTTGATTTTTTCCCTTTTTCCCTGAAATCTTAATCCGGAGGGGTTACTTTTTTACTGTTTCATAGGTTCAACTATTCTCTACTCTTTCTTACTCGGGGGGTATTTCATCTTCTCTGCTTTCATGTCTCGTGTATAACGAAATGGGAAAGTGATCGGAAACCGGCGTGTGATATTTCTCTCTTTGTGTGGGCTTTTCTTCTACCCGTGCTGTCGGTTTCGTGGGCCAATTTCAAACATCTCATCCCAGCGGGAAAGGGGGAGTGAAATGGGAAGGAGGGAGGGAAAAAAACAAGAAAAAAAAGCAAAAGCTTAAAATTCCGGCAAAAGCTGGTTGAGTTATCAATCAGTTCAGTTTTTATCATCACATTGACAAGTTACAATCGTTCTCGTGATGGAAAAGTTATCGTTGTGCACTCGTGCTCTACCGCAACAGGACGGAGATTTCATACATGCACCGCACTGCACGGCGCTGTAAGATCTATCCCTTCATTAACCGACCACGCTCTAGGCCTGCACGCACTGCAAGTACGAGTACTGATATTGTACGGTACTCGAGTACAGGGTGAAGCATACCGCGGCAATCGCACTCACCCAGATCCCGATACGGGTCAGTTCAGGCAAACGATAGCGTACTGTAAACCATGATGCTCGCACTTGACCCATAGTCTACTAGACTACCGGTAGCAGGCTCGTACTCGTTCCCCACCCAATTGAGCCAGACCGCCGTGCGCATTCCCAGGCTGGCAGTACTTGTAGGATCGTTTCTCGGCGGGCCCAACCATAGCACTGCACTAGCGCAGCACCACCATATCATCATTCTCGCGGGTTGAGCAAAAGTTTGCCATGACGGTCAGACTACAGGCGGGTGGGTGAAGGGATCCGTGTCGGACCGACCGATCATGTGCATTCGGACGTCATTAGTGAGAGTCTCTTGGAAAAAACGGGAGGCCTTACATGGGGGGGATTATTAAGGTGGCTTGTGGGGTCATGTTTTGGGGATTGGGCATGCATCCCATTAAATCAAATATGATACCGGTATACGATATTCGGGCCAAAAACCCCCAGGAAGCATACGGGTGCCGTAGACTAGGGAGTATTCAAAGTTAAAAAGAAGGCATGATACTTCCGGTAACGAGTAAGTAAACATGGGGAGTTGCATTTGGTTACTCTATGGTGTTAGCCAATGGTATTCATGCATTTTGGGTAGCATATTTGAGTGCGCCATGGTATCATACATAAGTGAAGCCAAAGTATTAAAGTTGATTGGGATTCTATCATATGATACCAATACGGTACCGTGAAAATTCCATCCATGTTAACAAAAAAAAAATTCAAGGTTAAGCGATCTTTGCTAAAAATAAAAAAATTTAAAATAAAATAAAATGGATAACTGTTCTTTAAGGCACACTATGATAATAATACGGTAGAGACTGAACCGGTTAAAGTTGCATACCATACAGTATATATATTCACCCTTGGTATCATCATGATAAGTTACACCCCGACACGGTACGGTGCTGTACTGGACTTGTACCATAGTCTACCGTACGAGTGAGTATGATTACCCTTCAAGTTACCGGTATCATACAGGAATCAATTGATTGTATCATACCGTGAAGTATCGATCGGGTTTAGGGTGGAATAGAACAGAATAGTACGGTGGTCGAATCGGGTTTGATTTGATTGGACCTTTCAAACTTTGGCTTTGGATTCGTGCATGTCACTTACCGGTATCATACTTCCCCCCCCCTTCTCTCTAGAGCTCTGCACTATATTTTGGATTTAGTTTCGAGTGATATTGCACGGCACAGTGATAGCGTACGAGTAATGTACTGTATCGTGCCATGGCGAATGGACTTGAATCCATTGCGGCCAATTGAGACTTTCAGTACAAGTATCGTGCATGCGCAGAGCAGCAGTAGATATATCGGTAGGCTAGGCTGGGCTAGTGCGACTTGTGGGCCAGGACCCTCACATGTCATATATACAATAATATTATATGTATTTAGGAGGAGAAAAAGAAAAAAAAGCTTAGATTAACTTGTCAATGTATTTGCACAAGTACATACAACTTTCCCAATTCCCGGCTCCTGGCTCTTCAATGCGTTCGTCAATTTCAAGAATTATCCGGTACCATCCAATCAATCAAGTGTAGCAAGCACGATACGGCACAACCCAGCTAAAAAGGGCAAACCAGACAAACAAACCGAGCACCAACTCCAGCAATTAAGTAAACACCCTCAACACAAAGTTAACGATAACAGCCGCGAACAGAGTGAGCGCCTATAACCACGCATTAGCATCCCCCCGGAGATCCCGCACCCCCCGATATACAACCGTAGGAAAAACTCACCAATACTGTCGGACCGAACCGATCATCGAAGCTCCCTTGCCCCCTCTTCCGGATCGCCGCCGCGCGCCAGTGGAACGTGACGAGGGCGTATAACATGGTGCCCATCGCCACAAAGGTGAATAGGCCGGCGGATATGCGGCCCACCTTGTCGCCAAAGTTGAGCAGGCCTACGGCCAGGCCGCCGAGGATTACGGTAAAGTTGAGCCAGGATAGGAATGTTCGTTCGTTGGCGAAGAAGACCTATTTTGGGAGGGAGGGAAGTGTTATTTTGGGGAGGAGGATTGAAGAAGGAGGAGGGGGGGAGGGACCTTTGGTTCAACACGAGTTGGGAGAGCGATACGCTTGCCCGGGGCAGATTGGAGGAGGGGTTGGGAGGACATTGTGGTTCCTGTGGGATTGTGGGTAGGGAGGTGGCTAGGTGAGGGAGGAAGGGGTGTCGGTGGGAAAAAAAATTTCCTCGACAGAGTATGATATTGTAGGAATGAACGAAGAGAAAATAGCGGGTGATCCAGTAGATAAAGAGAAGAAAAGAAAGACGGGGGGCGAAAGCAGAGCTTGGCGTGCGGGCTTTTCTTGAGCACTCGCCCAACCGTCTGTTGCTGATTGGATGGTTTCTTCCGCATCATCATCACCTTACTAACCTATTTGCTAACCCCCCCGCCGCCGCCGACGGCCACAGGGTTTGGGGTTTCTGGCACCCGTCTGTGTGTGGGTGGGGAAAACAGCACAGCAGAGCCGCCCTGATTTATCCACCACTCCGCCCGCACCCAGCAACCCCACCCCACACCCCACCATCTAACATTGTTGGGGATCGTTCCTGACCTATCACACTAGTAGCCCAATCTATCATTCCTTACACGTGAGGAGGTATATAGCTTGCCCTTCATCTCCGTCACCTTGTCAATTTATCACCACCTCCCCCTAATCACTCTCGCCATTTCCCCCCACCTTCACCACACCTCTCGACTTCTTTCACGCACGCACATACACACACGCCAACTTCACCTCGAATATCATCCGCTCTAACCTTCGAGGATGTCTGAATCCAGGTTCCCGCATCCCACTGGGGCTAATTCGGTAAGTCACAATGATCTAGTCTTACTGCACCGAGCGCGCAATGATGTCAAGCACTAACATGAATTCACTAGCCCGTCCCTCTCCAGAGACTAAAGCAGATCGCCAACGATGTACAGTATACCAACTACTCTCCCACTCTCCCCACCCTCCCCCAAGGGAGGCAATGGAAGAGAAATGAAAGCTAATGAATGGCTAAAAGGCCTGCTTCGCAGCTCTCGAAAAAGTCGAAGTCTACGACCATTCCCGTACCGAGGGGTGGAACAACACCATCATCGTCCTCCCCTCCCTCCCTCCCTCACCCGACTGCCTTCTTCACAGCTAACCTTCAAGGAATAACCAGAGCCACATTCTGCGCGCCTTGATTTCTGAGTCCACTCCCACCGGTGCTGGACCTGGTTCCTCTGCCTACAAGTTCTCCGTGAACAGTACCATCATCCAACACATGGCTCAGCGCAACTTCAACCATCAGACCGCCTCCACCTCTACCAGCTCTCCCCCTGTTGCCACCACCTCCCAGGACCCCGCCACTCTCGTCTCCTCCGCCGCTGCCGCTAGCGCCGGCGTCGGCAGTGAACTCACCTCTGGCCGTGCTAGCAATGAGAACACCGGCGTCGGCAGACGCGGGATGCACAGCGCCTGCGGCGCCTACTGGAATAACGAGAAGGACGGGATGTGGAGTTTCAAGTACGAGACTAGAGGTATTCCTCCCCAGCATTGCTCGAAAACTGCTGGTAGTGGTGGCGATGTTGGCGGTGCTGGCGACAACAAAGTATGCTCTGGGCTAACCGGGTGCTGCGGGAAAGGTCTTGATGTGGTTATCTCCGTTATTTGGATTGCGGTTTAGAAATGTTCGACCCGCTTCTTTGTTCACTTCGTCTTCTGTTTTTTGTTCGGTCGGATTGTCGGTCGGTATTCTGGATCGAAAGAAAGAAGAAGGGAGAAGCAAGAAGCGGAGGAGGAAAAGTTGTTTTTCTACTGGCGATACCCGCTTTGGCTTAGTTGGATTATGATGACACAGCAACTGTGTGGATGCCTGGGTGAATTTCTTGTGTTTTGTTTCTATGTCTGCCGGCTCTACTCATATCCCTCTGAACTGCGGAGTAAGGGGGTGGAGGGGGGCGCCAGTGGTGTTGGTCTTATAAAATAACTGCATTCCTTGCTTCCGGTGGGGGGGGGGTGTTATTCTTTCTTTCTTTCCCTCCTACTGCTACTCTTCTCCCCATACATATTTATCTGCATATCTCTTTTGCGTGATGGTGGTTTGTATATGTGTATGTAAATGAGAGTGGAGTGGATGGATTAGATGAGATGTGCAAAAGGTTTCCCGTAAACTCGTGTGAATATCATAAGTAGTAGGCGGGACTATGAAATCCACGGTAGTAAAATTGTCCCCCATGACCTGGGATAACTGATAGCGAGATCTAGTAAATATCACTTTTCCTGGCCGACAACTTCACCCATCCATCCATTTTTCCAGCGTCCGCTAAGTATGCTGATCGCAACAATGATGATACCCCCCGAGTGAGAATACCTGACTCTACCAACCTACGGTAACCCGACCTGACCAAAATTTTTACTCGGAAAAAAATTCAAAGTCCTCCTCTAACCCTCATGAACGGAAACTCAACATAGCGGTAACGTACCGTAGTTATTATCCTACCCCCCTGGGAAAACCAGCCAGTACTGTACCTCCCAAACAGGGGCGTCCAACGCAGTAGAATCTCATCACAGCCAAACTTCTCCCCACCCCGTACCACCAATTCACGAAAGAAAAAGACCCCCCAACGGGGGTAGGGGAGGGGATTCTCCTCGTAAATACAAGCCCTAGTCCCTTACCAGAACCCAGTCAGTCATCACGGCCATTTCCTTCCTTTACCCGCCCGCCCATCAGCGCTCGCTCGGGAACTCACTACACACTAAGCTCCGGACCGGGTGAGTTTTTTTCCGGCACGGGTACCGGTGGATTCTACATTAAGGTACTGTACAGTACTCGTGGGCTGTCTTTGATATGGTACGAGTACTGCTTGTGTACTGTACAGTCGTGTCCGTTAAATAATTACACCCCCAGGCAACAACCATGACAACCACAATCAACCAATTCAACCACAAAAAAAAAAAAG